>VCRD01001126.1:88639-154694 GCA_006783055.1 Trinorchestia longiramus
AGAATGGCTTGCAATTCCTTTGGAAACAATTCACAAGTTGTATGAATCAATACCTAGGAGAATTGAAGCTGTAATTGCCGCAAAAGGCGGACCTACACCATATTAAATTATAATTTGTTGATTTTTGAAGGTGTTTCCATTATTTTGTCCACCACCTGTATGTATATAGTTATTTCTTCCAATATACACTTGCGTTGTTAGCTCAACCACAAACATGACTTTTGACTTACGACTTATGACTTATTTAGACTTACGGAAGAAAGTCGTGCGAAAAGAGAGATTTAGGTCCGCAAAGAGGAGAACACGGCATAAAGTGGTGAGAAGAGGTCGTGTAAGAACGGAGGAGATGCGTGAGAAAAGTAGGACTGGGTCAGCCTGTATGACGGGACTGTTGTGTGGGGTGTCAGGGGACGCTGGCGTGGGGTTTGTTTGAGAGGGGTTACACCTGAGACAGGTTTTACGTTGGTTTTAGGGGAGAGCGAGGGTTGTGCTGTGGGAATGTTGACGGTGGGTACGCTTTGGAAAGAAAAGTTATTTGGTGAGGAGGGTTAGCTGTTCAGGGGTCTTGTACAAATTTGTAACCTTATACATGTAGAAGTGTTGACGCACGATACACGAATGAGTACGTGTCTCGGTGTGTAAGTGTATAAAAGCTAGAGAAGGTGTACAGTTTGAATGAGTATTGTGTGAAGCATGCATTGGGAAAAAACAAGGCACGCATGCAATAGGGGCGGAGACGGCGTAGTGAGTGTGAAGGCATGTATTGTCTAGTTGAGCAAGACTGATGATTTCCTTTAGTAAACAGGAGAGCAATGATAATTATTTGAATTAAAATTATTATAGTGGAAGGAATGCTTAAATTCACAATAAAAATTTAATAGGTACAATAACAGGCTAATTCTGACCTGTCTATTTAAATCAATCTTGTAAGAAAAACAGTGCTTGTGTTGTGGCAACTTTTGCGACCTGCACTTTCCGTTTTTGAGTAATGTCATGAAAACGAATGCATGTCTTTATTGTCTATAATTTTGCTTGATATGCAACGACCAATATCTTTTTCTTTACTGCAAATCAGCTTACTAAACGAATGAAGTTTTTTCTAGGTTGTGAATTTTTTGATTTTTTTAAGACTAAAAGTGATCTAGGCTTTGATTGTGCATTTTTTTATCTAACGAGCGATTATTTTTTCTTTCTGTTGCAGTCACATTACGCAAACAACAACATGGGACGATCCACGCAAGAAAGTCCAGCCAGCTAACCCTAGCCAAACAAACGCCAATCAACAGCAACCTCAAGCACCCCCACCCCAACCACAGCAGCAGGCACCCCAACCACAGCAACAGGCAGCAACTCCCGCAACCCAAGCAAACCCCGTTGCTGTTCAGCAGACCCCCAACAACGGGGCCCAGGTTACCCCATCTCTGCCCAATCAGAACGCAAACCAGCCGAGCCCTGCTCCCCTAGGAGCCCTCAACACTAACGGCACCACCGCCCTCAGCAACCCTCTTCTCAACTCCGACCTCCTGGGCCCTCTTCCTGATGGCTGGGAACAAGCCATCACTCCAGACGGCGAGATTTACTTCATCAACCACCAGGAGAGAGACACATCTTGGTTTGACCCGCGAATACGTGAGTATTTCTCCCAGCCTCGATCGATATCCTCATTTTTTACAGCTCATTCTTGTATTGTAATCGGCTTTTGTAAAAAGAATTCGTTTTCATTTGTTTCGGTTTTTTCCATATGTAGATAATTTGTTCAAGTTTGCTGGTTCTTTCCTTTTTTTTGTGGTTCGTACGTTCTCTATCCCCCCCTCTTATTCATGTTTCCTTCTTCCCTTGTCTGTCATTTAACGACGCTCTTTTTCACTCGTTTCTTCTTTCTATTTCTCGAGAAAAATTATTTTACCATGAACTTTTAACCAATGTTCTAAATACTTTTCAAGCTTAGCTGACTCCTGATGTTCAATTTGAGTAACTCATTATCAAGTGGAATTCGACCCAAGTGTTGAACTACTAAAAGTCAACTTGACAAACGGAGAAGGGCTGTGAGTCCAGCTAATAAGTGTCTGAGGTACGAGTTATATCCTCATCGGTTACAGGCGTGCCTGTTTTTACTGGCCGCGCACGTCACGGATGACCTGTCAGGTGTACCTGAGCATCCATCTATACATGACTCGCAGGCCCGTATAACGTCTATGAATGTCATCAATCTTTAGAGCACTATCTTGCAGATTTCTCTTACTAACGTAGAAATGGTGTTCTACATGCTCAGGCTGCTAATGCACGTTGAAAATAAAATGTAAGAGAATTTAATTGCGTTTCACGCGAAAGTTAGTCCTGATTAATCAGCCAAGTGATGGAGAGAGTTTAATTTGATGTGGCTCTTTTAGCCTTTCGATTATTTCAGCGCATTACGCAGGATTTGTAAAGCTCTTTTACTGGACTAAAAAGTTAATTATATTCTGGCAAAATAAGGGAAGAAATTGGCATACTGCCTTCTAACATACCATAATTCTTGGGTGTTTTTTTTATAGCTAAAACGAAATGAAGTGAATAACATCACATAAGAGTATTCAAGACGGTCGTCTGTGGAGTTACTGAAATAGCTAGAAGGTCTTAGGTTTTCTGAATTGTTACCAGGTTCACTGATACTCGGATACGCATACAGCCTTATTCGGTATAAATTAACCCTCTTACCAAATTTTTCGTTGTCGAAAACATCGCATGTGCCAGAAGTCAAGAGTGGCGAATGTTTCAATTTGTTGTGTGTTAGCGAGGTCACCCTGACTTCTACCTTACAAAAGAAATGACTTACAGGAAACGGTGAGGATGATTCGTTGCTTCAGAAATGGAGCGAAATCCAGCTGTAGTGTGATTTGACTCAACTTTTCACAGCTGTGAGATCGTAAAACCAACTCTGGATTCCAGTCTTACCAAATTATGTGCTCCTTCTGTATGTTATAAACTCACTCTTTACTGGAGGAAAATGTTGCTACGATATGCTACTTTTCATGTCGTTCGTATCTTTTCTCTTCATTAGTTTTCTTCAGTCATTCAGCAACGTCTTTTCCATTCAAAGTAGCTTTTCTGTCTATATTTTTTCATCTATGTTCATTCATTGAGTATTCTTATTTTAATTCTTTGAATGTACTATCTCTGCTTAGTAATCCATCATCCTACACCCTATTTTCCTATACCTAGTGGATATCTTACTTGACTTTAGCCCAGCTTAGTGCATTTCTAAAGACCTTGCCTTAAAAGAAACCGCAAAATGTATTTCTACTTTTTCTACAAAGTAGATCTGCCCAAAATAGTTCATGATGACTTATTTTATGTAATAAATGTATAGTTTCATTGGCTTAAATTATTAGTACAATGTTGGAGGCATTTATCTCGAAAATGCACAGCGTCAGATCTTACTACAAATGGCAATGACAAGCACCAGGCAAACGCATCACTCGATGGAGTGAGCTCGATTCCTCTTCCGGCGTTCAGTATTTGTTCAGGAAGTTTCCTCATTATTTGGATAGTTAAGTTGTAACATTGAATTAATTTCGATTGCCCATCTTATTTGGGTTGTGTGGAACCCGCTGCACGTGACGAGGCTTGTACGGAGGTCAACGACAGTGACGCCCCAGGGTCTTCCCACCTGTGGGTCGACGCCCCCTCTCCTGCTTGTCCTTTTTTCTTCCCTATCTTGCAGTTCAGATTCAGTTACGGAGATTTTTCTCCACCGTGTACCTTTCTTCTATATCCACACCCACTGTTTCGTAGCCGTATTTTCTCTATCATTGAAAACCTATTATCTATGGAATCCTAAAATTTACTTAGTATTCATTTCTTATTATTATTCATTATTCATTTCTTCCTTCAGCCTTGAGTATCCGTGTCTGTATAGGTACTAAGATTTATTTTTTGCGTTGAAAAGTATTAGATGTGCTTCTGAGCGATCAGTGATATTATTACTGTTCGTAGGGTAAGTACAGAAGTTTTGTAGTCAATTAATTTTTGCATAGCTTCCAGATAAAAGGATCGCCCTCAACATTGCAACGTAAAAGCTTTTTTACTTTCGATTTATTTTACAATATCCACTTTTTCTGCTTCCTTTTTTCATCATACTGTACATCAATGAGTAACATAAGCGCTCTTGAGAATATAAGCGTTTGCTAAAACTGATCATAGTAAAACATTGAATTATTGACACTGACTTTGAAGGTAGTATGTTTACTTTCAAAGGTTTTTATTTTGACAATTTTTAATTGGCTAACACTGATTTGACTAGTGCTAAGAGTATGAACCAATTTTTTTGGTTCATAGCTGGATTTATGAAAATTAATAAATTTAGTGTTTTATTGAACTTCAACTGCTCTGTGGTAGAACTAGAAGTACAGTAAAGTAAAACTTATCAAATTTTTGGTGTCTCGGCTAATTCTCATAGTGTGTTGTTGAATTCTGCCTGTTTTGTTGATCGGCTCAATAAGATTTGTAAAATATCGAAATAATTTCAGGCCGTTTAAAGATTACCAACACTGCGTTCCTGATGAGTATGAACACAATTGAAAGCTTCAATCATGCACTTATTTTTAGCTCTAACCCATGCCTTCACTATTAAGTAACATGTAGTTATTTGTATTGCGTAGTTTTATTGGTCCCTGTATGAGTTGGATGAGTTGTGGTCATTAAGTGAGACAGCACCCTAGAGTTTTGGGTACTTGTTTAATTGCTGTTTTGGTATGTGTGAAGAATAGTGACATTGGGACGACCGTGCGTTGTACAGGACATGAGAGTCGCAGCATCATGTGAAGAAGTTAGAACAAGTGGCCTGCATGCCCAGCATAGCGAGGGCACTGAGCCGTGTCTCCCTTGAACTCTTCAGCTGCTGGTTCATTGTTTTATCTCTTTTGGCGCTCCTATCTTCAATCTTCTTTATTTCTTTAATCCTCTGTCAAGTATCTTGGACGATTTATTCTTCTGCTCTTTTGACTGTGTTTTTTTACGAGAAAACATCGTCTAGTGTTTTAGCGAGGTTCTCGATTAAATTTCGCGTGGAATTCTCCTAGTCGTCGTGTCTTTTTAACTCTCAGGGGTTCACATTTTTTGTGAATTCAGTTTCAAAATTTCTCCGTATTTTTTCGGTTTATCTAATTATTAAAATAAGTGCTTATAGTCGCATGTTCTCAAATTGTGTATCGCTACGTGTACTAATTAGCGCAGGCTGACGCGCTTGAATGCCCACTGCGAGGACCTCCGTATTGCATCCATGACGACATCTCCAAGGCACTCAGACTACTTTCTTGGCGAATGCCTGAGAATGACCACCGCTTTTTAGTTAAAAAAAATCGGGTATTGATGATACTCCTAGTCGGGAGGCATTTTGTTTAAGGGTGTGTATCAGGCTGATTTTTGGTGCGAAAAGTTAGCCTTAGTCATTGTATAAGCTACCTTGCTCAAAATCTGGAAATCTCCCCTAATACCTGTTGAAAAGGAGAGGTTTCGTGCGTCGAAGATATTTTGAGAATGCCAGTGCTTACATTGAAGGATCCATGACTATTGGCGTTCTGAGGAGGTGCTACAACCATAATGTATGTACTCTTGCATCGCCCGAAAAAACGAGGCTAAAAGCGTACTATTTCATAGTGGTTTTACAAGCTAAGGGGCTCCTCCGTATATTTCGGAAGACTCACGATGAGGTGATACACGTGAAGTTTCCAACAGTACTAGCAACGCGTAATATCCGATAATGTTGAGTTCTAAGTTTCCTCCAGTAGTCCTTCACGCTTCCAGTGTCCGATTCTTTCGGTGTGAGCCCTGTAGTATTGTCATGACGGCATGCAATGGGAACTTATTTGTTATCGTTTCAATTTGTGTGCTTTGAGTTTTGACGGTCACATAATTTTTTCTTAACGTACGAATAGTTTTTCTTACCGTACATCATGAATTCCAACTAAATTCATCGGATATTCTAGATGTTGATTTCAATCCTGTGAACCGGATACACGATACAGTACTTTGAATTTGATTTTCATTTCAGTATTGAACTACGTCTGGGTATCCTTCGAATTTCAATACCTCAATCGCAATATCGCAATGCTCCAGAAGAGATTCGAGTTCGAACGATGTATTGACGATAAATTATCGTACTTTATACGGTACTAGAATTCAAAATTCACCATTAGCATTTCACGTATTCGATTACTTTGGCATTAGTTTTGTGGAGAACACGTAAGATCTCATAATAGAGAACATAATGCAACCTCGATTAAAGTCTCTAGTTTACGAAGGTAGTTGTAAAGAAGTTGCGTCTCTTTAAATTCAGTTCAGTGATCCGTTTCAGGAATCGTAAATTAATTCCAAAACAATTAACCGGTGTTCTTCAAAATAAGGTTAACAAAAATAGCCTACATGAAGAATAAGCTGAAATATATATTACAAATATCTTATTAATTACATACTTAACACGTTGCCTGCGATTACCTAGCCGGTGCAAATCTTTACTTTGTACACAGTCACTAGAAAGCCTTGAAAAAATTATAGAACCTAACCTGAGTGACCCACCGGCGGGTCGTATCGCACTCAACGTGTTAATAAGACCTCTGCGTCTTGAGACTACATCTGGACACCCATTGCTGCTCTGCCTCGCTCTGCAAGTTGTTTAGCACTACCACGTTTACTATGCCGCCTATGCCCATGGCTCGCGCGCCCTGCATTATCTCTATTATTCCTTTATGACTTCATCCTAAATGAGCTAGGTTTGAATAACATTTCGTTGAATATTTTATTATTTTTCATAATTTTAATTGTTTTGTAAAAATTACATGTGTTGACCAGTTTGTTAGCAGTTCGTGAATAAATCTAAACATCGGGAAAAATTCAGTATTTATGTTTGAAATATCTGATGTACTGTCATTTATGTTCGAATGGCAGCCAAGCTAATGATTGAGAATTTTTTCTATTTTAAAAGTTGTTTCAATGATATTGCTACGTCAAAGTTTAACTTCCATTAAATATTTCAGAAGTAACCGATCGCATTCTTCTTCATTTTTGGTATTGAAAAAGATGTGAAATGTGGTTGGCTCTTAAAAATTTCGCTACGATTGTACGAAAAACATCTAAGTTTTTTGTTTACTTCTATTCTTACCATGTGACGAGACAAATTCTAACATTAATCAGGTGTGTTTGACATGGGGACCCAAGCATTGTTATCTCTACATAATATAATACATCTCAGAGAAAGCAATAGCAAATGCCATGTCTGTCAGCATTAAGTACAGAATGTTACTCAATGAAATGAGTTCTATTATAGTGTTTGACAGCAGCAGCATATGTTATCAGTGTAAACGTTTTATTTCTGTGTCACATGTGAACAGCTGCGAGCAGCAGAAGTAGTAGCAGTATGAGCCACTGACAATGATATATGGCAGCACTGTAGTGTTGTATTTCAGCGAGCACGGGCACCTACATCAGGATACCGCTGGCGCCGTACAGGACATCGAGAGGTCCGCCCTCGGTCTGTTCCTTACTGTGTGACGGTTCGGTATTATGCCGCTGACGGGCCCGACGCGTTGCTGCTTTTGTTGTTCGCCGCTCTGTATTTGTATGCTACTGAGTGTAGAACAGTTGCTTTTTCCAGCATCGTATTGCTTTTCTGTGTGTACTGCATCATGAACATTTAGCTCTACACAACATCCGGTTAAGTTGCTTGTTGCTTCCTCGTTGTTGCACCGGCTTAGATGTATCATCTGAGTATAAAATGTCCCCTGTTTTATTTCCAAAGTTACCCAGCTATCACTGAGCAGTCTTTTGAGTTCGGTGCTTTAAGTGACCGCGTGTGTACTGAACTTCCCATAGTATTTGCTGGTGCCTTATTTGAAAGTTAAATTCATGGTCTTTTTGGGTTAGTCAAAAAGTCTATTCTTTTTTTTTCGTTCCTAAAGTTTCCTTAAAATCGAGTTTTTAGCCAATCCAATAAATGATTTACGTCAGAAGTTTAACAGCATAAATTTTTTCCCATTTATGTATAACCGAAGTTAGTATTGCTATCGTTCCAATGTTGAAGGGTGCGAATATGTTTTAATTATGCTCATTGCGGCTATTAAATCTAGAACACTTCATCTGACTCATTTGTGCTATTTCTTACTACATTACGATAGTAAATTCAGCTATCAGAGAGTACATGATGGCGACTCATAGAGAGATACGTAGGATTATAAAATTTTATACTGAGAGGTAAGCTTTTAGTGCTTGTTCTCGTCAGTTTACATTGGGGAATTGGTGCTTCTCAGTGATAAATTTAGCTGTCAGCTGCGAGAGGCTGTTGTAGGCTAGTTTTATAATTCTTTTTCTCTTACTTCACTAGTCGTGAAACGATACCAATTTGTTCAACAATTCCGATACCTCGACTTTCCAAACGCCACGATTCTCGATACTGATTCCGATTCTTGAATACTTCTTGTTTTTTTAAATCACCTGGCCATGTATACAGGTATCTCGACGAGTATTATCTTCATGTTATTTTCTCTTTTTTTAGCATTAACCTGCAACAATGTTTGAATGTTTTTGTTTTTCCGCGTTTCAGAAAATGTACGGCGTTTATACACAAATTAAACTTGTTAAATGTACGGGTGAAAAATTCATGTTCATGGTTATTAGGGAGGTTTTTCTTTAATTTAATGGTACAATCATATCATTTTGTGAATAAATCTTCAAAAACATCAGTGAAAAGTCAAATTTACCTACAATATCAAAATTGACTTAATTATATAGGCGTCGTACCAAACGTATCCAAACTATCATTTGAAGGGGAAACGAAGTTTAGTACCTTCATACTAATGCGTGTACCCCTGGTGTTGTCTCTTTCTCAACGTCAGCAGTTGAATTGGCGGGTTGATACATGTACTATACAAGAAACTAATAGTTTTACCACTGACTTTCAATACCGATTAATCGTCTCATCACTACGCTTCACCTGTTGTTTCGAGGAGCTAACGCCACCCATATTTGTCTGTTATAGCAGAGTGAACTATGTGATACTCTAAAACTTTGTATTCTTATGAAAAGTTGAGTATCGCTGGATTTTATTGCAATGCTAACCTTAATTGAACGGAAACTGTTGCTAAACTCTGCATGCATAAATATATAAAAAAGAAACTATGGATCGGTGTGAGCAAAGTGTCATGACTGTCATGTCAGGCATGTGGTTGTGAGAGCCTGATTCTCATATGAAGCATCATGTGGCGTGTGAGAGCCCGACTCCGTACCTTCCTCGATGGGATGCCCGCATGTTCAGCCTCACTTCATGTCCCTACAGCGTCGCCACTAAATTCATCACTATTATATCCTGTGCTCCATTACAACATAATTCGCGAGCTCTTCTTTTTCATTGGTGTTTAGCTTTCATTTCATGCCGACAACTCGCACAGCTAAATAAATTTACTTTATACTTTTTTGTGTGACGCGCCTGAAAGATACACGATTTGGTAGCTTTGTAATTTAATTCTTGCTGAATTATTGAATATTCTTACACTTACAACCTACAGGTTATTTGATTTTTCAGGGTACTTTAAGGTGCCATTCGCCTACAGGACTTGAGCTTCAGTCTGAAGTTATTTTTACAATTCTGGGGAATATTGACAAACAAATTTAAATATTGTAAAATCCTGGAGTTTTAAAAGGAGTTTTAACTGACGAAACGAATTTCCTAAACTTTTTAATTTCTCTCATTAATCTTATAAATTCGATAGATTTCCTTTGTTTGGTTATTTTACCATTTCGTTTTTAGTTTTCTTCTGTATCTGGTGATAGTGGATTTCAAGGCATATGTTGCAAAACGTAAAATTCATATGGTCACTCTAAGTGTTAAGCTTTGTTGTCCAGTTTTAATCATGTACTTGCTCATGAGCGGTTTGCCAATTTTCAAAAGATAATAATGAAGACTGTAATTCCTTAAAATTACAAGTATGAGTTTAGGCTTTAGGTACGATCAAAACTGTGTTATATAATATTTTATAATAAAATGTAATGACTTTTTCTGTGCAGCCCGGCGGTACCAAACTGCTCAGATGCAGAAGACTCCGCTCACCCTACAGCAGCAGCAGCACAGTCCCATTGGTTCTCCAAACTCTCAGGTACGCAGCGTTGCGTGGGTGGTATACTTAAACTTTCATTATAGACTATCATTAAGCGTAGAGCTGTTATAAGTATTTTCAATGTTAACCTCGTGTCCCTTCTTGTATGAGTTTTTAAATGAAATGCGGCCATGATGGCTCCTGACATGAAAAGGCCGATAAAAAGCAACTCTTATGTACGGAATCTGCTCGACTAATAAGTTTTAGTTTTACAGCTCTTCGCGAAGGTAACTGGAAAATACAGGGTGTCTCAAAAAATGTACTCACCCTTTAACCGTTGCTAACATGCTGTCTTCTTTGTGCTGCAGGTGTGAGGTTCGAACCTTTGCAAACACGATTCTTTAATCACATTTAATCATGTTCGCAAAGGTTCGAACCTCACACCTGCAACACAAAGAAGACCATGTTAGCAACGGTTAAAGGGTGAGTACATTTTTTTTGAGACACCCTGTATTACGCCAACCGGATGAAAGAATTTTTTCCTAATTTGGTGCTCATGTTTGCCTACTTTTGATTACATCGAATCTCGATGTACATTTCAGTATTCTGTTTGTCTGTTCTGTCGGTTTGTCTGTTAATAAATGTATTCATGTTTGAATGCGTAAAGCAGATTACTTTAGAGTAATGCAGTATAGTTCTTAGAATCAGGTTGCAGAGTGAAATATTTCCTAAAAGCGTTCCAATGCGCCGCACCGTAAACATAAACTTTCTTCGTATTTTGCGCGCTTTTCCAAACGTTAAATGTCGATGCTCAACGTCGCCTATAGTTTGCAATAGCTAACACTCATTTTCGTTGTGTGAATTGGTACGAATAGTTATTTTTATTAAAAATTTTGCAAGTTTTTTCTATTTCGATAACAAAGTGTACCGACACCAAGAGTGATGACTAACTTGGCAGTCTGAGGTCGTTACTTGCTCTATGTGCCGACACGTGTAATAGATTCTGTATTTAACTGCCAATGGAAAGGTATTGCCGTTCTTGTTTCCAACGTTCTCTTTTTCACATGCATCCTGTTCTCCCTCATCTGACGTTCTTTGCACGAGACTACGAAAATATGTGGTCGTGACGCAGATAATTTTCCAAATTTTTGCTTTTTATATCTGCGTGGGACCAATTATCAGCTTTGTGGTACTGGCATTCATAACTCATACGACTGCATGTTGCCGATGGGTTCGCCCATTGCAATATAGATTTTCATATGCTTTTTTTACTCGGTGATATGCTCATTTGACTGAAAAGGGTCTGAAAGGGAAGTAAAATCGCTTAATTAAAGGTTTTCTTCGTGAATATGTACGGAATTAAGCAAACAGCTAAATGTTAGCCCTTGGTATGTTCATGATTGCTAATCGACTTCTAGTCCTGCACAGAATTAGTTTCTGGTATAAAAATTCTCAACATGAAACGTTTTATTTCACAATTTATTTTTTCAAGTATAATCTTCTGGTTCGTACTAGACTTTCCACGTCGAACCCGCTTCTAACACTGCGAATGAATAATTACCAGCATTAGAATGAATTTCAAAATAACTCGTTATGGTCAATGATTTTTCTTCTTTCTTCCTGTTAACAGTTGTAGGCAAGTGGTTGAAAATAGATTTAATTAGCTTGAGTTTGATTCACGTTCTAAGAGTTGTTAGGATTTTTTTTGAGATGAACGTGAATTGTTGGATTTCTGTATTGAGTTTAGGCACGAGTTTTGATCAAACTTGTGTGGGCAGATGAACCCTCAACAACAGCAGCAGCTCGTGGGCATGATGGCCCCTAGGTCACCCTCCACACAACACCTAGCTCGCCTCCCTCTAGATAACAACAGACTCAAGAACCGACCTAACTCCCCCGATGCCAGAAAGAAGGTTAGTTCTTCTATTAGACCGCTTAGTCAACACCTGTGGGTGTCGCCCTGCTTCAGGAAAATATTCCTCTACCATAATTTCAGAATTTTTTCTATCCCTCAATCTTCAACGATTAATTATTATAAATTCTATCTGGCTTAAATCTATCTTTTTATATTAAACTAGTCATTCGATCAACTATGATTTTGGATTGAAAAGAATAATGTTACATTTTCTATGAGATTTTTTTGCTCGGTTCTCATCATGCTTAAATATTAATTTCTGTCCTGGATTCCACCTGTATTCAATTCAGGAAAATGGTATTCTTTTACAACACAAAATAGTCGATTCTTTTCTCCAGGAATAATAGGTTCTTGTTCGAAAATTTAGTTCTTATTAAAAAAATTCATTCGTAAATAAAATTTCAATCATTCTCTGTTTGAAATTTGTAATGTCTAGTTGTAGTATTTACCAAAGATCTTTGGTTTATGCCATAACAGTGTACTTTTTTCGTTGAATTCGTAATATTTTAAACATTAAATTTCTCCGTATTAATCTTCACATTATTTTATTGAATCTTTGGGTCTTTGAGAATGCAGGTTTGATCATCCTTTGACTTCTTAGTTATAAAAGGTTTAAGCTTAACCCGTATTATTTTTAATTTCTAAAATTTTGATTACTATTACTGATCTTCCACGGGGCAACTACACGGATGTAGTGCTGCATTATCTCTAAGATAAGCTACTTATTTTGTGATGCATGCAATAAGGTATTTCCTTGCTTGTAGTAAATTTACCTCTTATGAGTTCATAGGTCTGGTTTAAGCCATTTTCCTGTACTAAATATATGTTTAGGGGGCGGTGTCCATACTTTGCTTAAATACTGTTCTAGTTACCCTTCAAAATCATAAAAATCCTAACGTTAGCTTTGACTTAACAAAAATCCTATGGAGCCAACAGGAGTAGCACTGCTTTTGCAGCGTTATAAAATGATTGTTTGCTCCAGTGAAGTCATTTCGGTTTCTATCTTGATTTAGGTGAATGTTACGCTCTAAATTATACTTTCCATTGCAGATATCTTGAAGATTGTTTCTTCATCTTGAGTAGATTTTCTTACTTTTTATTACACACAGACAGTCGTGTTCCATTTCCTTTTATACGTTACTTTAATGCTAAAAAGGAGTCCACTGGTGTAGGTTCATTAATTCAATTTGTTCAGTCCCAGCTGGGTCAGTTTCGTATATTCTTTCAGGTTCATTAATGGCTTTAGTAGTTGAAACTGTCACTACTATATACCATTCCAGTCCTTTCCATGGTCTCTACACCTGATGGTTACAATAACGCATTGGTTAGTTTACTCTAATCCTTACTGTGCTCTGATTGGTTTAATGCTCTATAAATATCCAATGGTTTCAGTGCTGCGGTAATGTCTAGGTAGCCTTTTGTTACTAACTTACATCTCTGTGCCTTTGTGCTGCCGCAGATTCGCCATCTCAGACGACACGAGGACGTTATATGGGCAAGTAGATCTCACGCGCATGCAATGTACTGTTCAGTGTCCCGAGCATGGGTTGTACAGTAGTGACACAATTGTTGTCCGAGTTTGCTTCTTCGTTCAGTAACGCTTCAGTGTTCCATTTGTACAGTAATTTGTGAATCAGTTTGTTTTGGACTGAAATCTTTATTTGCATTTATACGTTGTGCGTTATGCTTTTTTGCGCTTTTTTCCAATTAGAAAATTGTGTTGATTTATAGTATGCAATAGCGTTTCCCGAACACGCAACACGCATAATCGTTGATTTCCTTTGAGCAGTTGAGCTGCTATAACTTCTGAATAATAGTTATTTAACAGTGATGAGTAGTGAATTATAGAACGTTCGCGATTTTTTTGCCGTTCCTGTAGAAAGTATGCGGGTAACTTTTTTTTGCCACATCGCGGTACGTTGTGTTCGCTTATCGGTCATTTTTACGTACCAGTGTGAATGCTAATTGCATTATGTTTTCACTTCGCACCTCAAAGTTATCTAATTTGTTGCTTTTGTACATCGCTCAACTTGTTTGTCCTTTAAAGTTGCTTGGAATTGTTTACTTCGTCTCGTGTCGTCTGCCTTGAATGTTGTTGATTGAGGTGTTGAAAATGTGAATTTATTTTTCAAGAATATACCAGTTGAATATTTGATGATATATTGCAACCTAAAAAAACTCACAGCTATTAAGCAATTTTCTAGCAAGCTATCATATTTGTATAAATATCAGTCTCTTCCCAACAATGAGTACTTCTGTAAGTCAATTTGTATGTAAGTTGATCGATGTTTTGTAAAAGTTTACATTCTTCATATTGGTAAGAAGTAATCTGAGAATGTGAAGTTCACATTTCTTATATCTAACACCTTTCAACCATAAAAACAGTTTCACATCTTCCTTAACGACTGAGAAAATTAGCACTTCAATAAAATAATAATGGTTAAAGCTCGCTTAAAGTCATTCGTTAGTTAATACATAGAATTTCAGGTAATATTTGATTTAAGTTTCAACTTCATTAATTCATTTGCAACCGACAATTGAAATTTAAATAAATTACTCATTTTGACAAGTTCACTATAAATAACGATTGGAACATTCCATTTCTCCTTGCTAACGGTGTTGTATCGTAGTTAGCAAGGAAAGTTTGAGTTGTTTAGTATTTCATCTTTCTAATCAGATGAAATACTAAACAACTCAAATTGTTTCTAAACCAAATGTTCAGAAAGATGAAATACTAAACAACTCAAATTGTTACTAAACCAAATGTTCTCAATTTGGAATAATAATTGCAGACTATGAGTTGTCCCATTGTCAACAGCGAACGTATTAAGTTTTTAGACGTGAATTAAACGCGTATAAAGGTGACTCGAAGTTTGTTTTCTTCCGTTTCAGCTAATACTGACTTCCTCCAGGAATAATAGCTTCTTACTTTGCTTAGGTAATTCAGAATAGTCAGAGCTGTTTTAACAAATTTTTCTTTTCTGTGACAAGGTAAACTGTAGTGCTGCAAGTAGTTGGTAAAAGTTTTTTGTTGTCGCAAAAATTTATCTTGCATTAACATTTTTGGTTTAATAATCTCCATCAATCTTTATGTGATTGGGAATTACGTGTACAGATCAAACGGTGGGTCTAGACTCTAGAGTAACTTGGGATGTGTATAGTTTTACCAATTATACAGTAATGTGTGTCATGAAAGACAACTTTGGGGTAGCCAATATATAAATATCCAGGGTCCCTCTCAGTAGTCCCTCTCATTCGTCATGATTGCCTGTATACCGCTTGTTCTGAATTTTACTTCGAAATACTTCCTGTGACGTTCTCTTCAATATATTTTTCTTCTTTGTTCTGTTTTCACGAACCAACATTTCCATTGTATTTTCTCACTAAATGTTGATTTGCACTGATTTATATTGGATTTAAATTATTACTCCCTTGTTTTGAGTAACACATGTGTAGTCTGAGCAGTTTTAGAACTACATATATGCTTTTGTATCATAGTATCTTCACGTCAAGGAATTTAACCATAATTTCCAAACAGTGATCGATTAAGTTTGTTATTTCAATGTGCTTCAGATAATGTTTCATAGATTAGCTTGTACTTCTGGTGAATTTATGTGAAGTAGACGGAGCTTACAATGAAGCTAGAGAATAAAGACGAACTGCTGCTGTTGAGGTTGTCCAGTACACCAGACATAGTATAACGTTCCTAACATCGCACACAAGCCATGCACTTCATTGTTGTTGCATGCAAATCTTGTCTTTTCCTTGTATGCTTTCTTCCTTTGTTTCAAAAACTATTTCATGTTTAATTTCTTTGAGTATTGAGTTAATGGCTAAGGATCGTGTGGATTTGCACCCTCTGTGTCCGCTTAAATATTTACTTGAATAACGTTAACTTTGAGACATTTAAATTGAAACATTATTTTCAGTGATGTCTCTGCTTTAAATAGCGGACACACATAATATTTTTCTTTTTAGATTCGTGTTATCAATTGACATTGAATGTGCTTTATTGCATTGTAACTCAAATATGTATTTGAAGTTTGTACACATAAGCATGATTCCATTTCATCCAGGTTTTTTAAGTATCTGAGTATTTTGTAGCTTCCTCGTAGACTATTGAGACTAAATGTCGGGCATTGTGTGTACATAGGGGCTTGAAAGAATAATAATATGAACGCATGACCTAATGAAGTATTAGGAGCTGCTGGTTTATAGGCCCTGCCGAACTGCAGCACTTCTGATTGTGCTGTCAGTAATGAAATTTGTTGTGCACGGGAATTGTGATGCGAGATCTCTTCAGTTCCTATAGGCTGTCGATTGATTCCGTGTGTCGATTATGACTGATTGGGAAGCGAAGTGCAATTGTAAAAAATTATCAAAGATATTAGGTGTTCAAGGAATTAAATTATTTTAGGAATGTAAGACTAGGTGGAAAGTCGAAAAAAACAATAAGATGCTTGAGTCCTTAGATTTTTATGTCACTTCAAATGGAGGGATAGAAGAAAAAGTGAGTAAAGAAGTTGTAGTGATGGGTAACTGATATAGTTGAGATATAACTAACTATTAGTGCCAAAAAAACTTGAAAAATGTAGTCCCTACATCAATTTTGAATTGAAGCGGAGACTGTGGGACAGAAAACTGCGTAGAGAAGGATAGTAAACGTGCAGGAAGTTAGACGTTTCAAAGCTATTGCATGTAATAAGACGTTATTAAGGGAGAGAATGATATACGGACACGGGCCATGAAAAACTTGTTCAATAGAGGCGATTTTAAGGTTAAAGTGATTTTTGTCCTATGAACATAACTGGATACCGTATAACTATAAAAAGTGATGAAGTGTAAAGCGAAAGGAAGGTGTGTTACTGGTAAACCGAGGCGTTGAGGGCTATTGAAGTGAAAAGGATGTTGAGAAATAGGTATGCATGCGGAGGTCTCAATGTACCAGTGAGAACAAAGAAAAAGGGAATTGCCTGTGGAACATTAAACTTTAGGCACTGCTTCGAATTAGATTGAACTCACTGCAAACAATGCTTGTGAGCAGTCAAATGTAGGGAAAATAACCGCTGCTCTGTGACAACGAAGGTTAATTAGCTGGGACCGCCGAATATTATATGTGCTCTTCCATGAAGTTTCTTCAACATTCAACAAATTTATTACAAAAGCAAATGGAAAGATACGTATATGGAAATTGCTAAATGCGAAATAAATGTTTTAAACTCGTTTATTGAACCTCTATATGGGCATCATTAGTTATACGAAGCACAACAAGACTACACGATTTCTTAGCAATATCAGTAATTCTTTGCTTTTGGTCAGTTATGTCTCGTATCTTTGTTCAGTGCACGATGTCTTAAACATAATCTCATAGAAATAACTACAGGGGAGTGAACGAGGTAGTTAAGGGATTGGCTTGTCGTTTTCAATCCACCAGCTTGGAGATGCAATGTGGTAGTGGTAGACCATCTTTGAGGTTGAATTGAGTTGAAGCCATCCGATTTTTCTTATCAATTACTTTTTCAGTAAATTTGCCTAATTGTTAAGACTTGGTGGACACCATGTAAGACAGAATAGGGCTCTCACCAGGAGGGTCCAGATGTATGATTGTTGGCATGGGGTAGTGTAAATATATATTATCCGTGTATACTTGTTCTGAAATTATGGGGAGCAATTGTGATAATTCCATTATCAGTTTTTACCGAATTTTACATTAAACTTTTTCATTGCTAATTTTCGTTCTTGTTATTTTTTTGCTGATAAGTTTTTGATTTACATTGATCAAAATATAATCTTTCTTTTAGTTATGTGTGTGTGTGTGTGTATTGTTTTTACAGTGATTCCCTTGATTCGGAATGAGAGAACTGAGACAATGTGCATGGTGTTCTCACAATATGATCGATCCTGATAAATTTATCTTAACTTTTTATGGAAACTTAACATTTATTTTTTCCTCATTGACTTGTATACATGATTTTAGTTTTTCCCTATAGGAAGCATTTTATTTGTAATACCCTAAGTCAATGCTTATTTTCGTTATACATTCAATTTTATACCTAGGCTCTAATGTCGAAAGATTTCTACTGCATCATCTTTGCTTGATTTATTTTTGCCGTTTAGTTCTTTTTGCTGTATTTCTGTTCTGGAATAGTAATTTATGTCACCTAACATAACCCCTAGCTTTTTCTTTTTCTACGTATTTTGTTACTTTATATTTATTTTTTGCTTACAACTCACTTCATCAGGTCAATCACGCCCCCTCTACAATCGTGTCCACCTCCACGACCTCCACATCCGTTAACAATGCCATCAATAACAATAACGCCATCAACACCACTAACTCCACCGCACTCTTACAACTTCAACTTCAACTGTCAAACCAACAACAACAACAACAACAGCAACAACAGCAGCAGTTACAGCTGCAACAGCAGCAGCAGCAAGAGCTGCAGCTGCAGCAACAGATGCTACGAGCAGCAGTGGGAGGTGGAGGTGGTGATCCGTTCCTCTCTACTTTACCGACTTCCGATTTGCACGCCCGCCAGGAGTCTGCGGACAGCGGGCTAGGCCTCGGAGGCGGCAACGGAGGCGCTAACGGTAGTACTTCTGGCTCGGCCTCCTCGTACACACCGCACCAGCAGCCCACCACGCCCGAGGACTTCCTAGCTGCTATGGAGGACGTCGAGATTACTCCTTCCGAAACTAGGAGAGGTAAGTTACAATCGTAGCCGTTATGGATACGCCTAGTCTCGATATCGGCTGTCCTGTATGTTGAAATATTGCTTCCTAAAAAGCATTCATCCAAAGTAAAACACGAGTATCAGCTGTATGAAGAACAGAATGCGTCTGAAAGCGACTGATCAAAACTATACATATTTAAGATAAAACCACGATGACTAGAATGCACACTTGTAGAGTAAAACTGTCGAAAGATGTAGGTACAGACTCAAAATTTGGTTGCGATTTGGATTAGGCTTTAAAGCTGGTCAAATTTAGTAAAAGTCAGCATCAGGTAAAATGTCAGCCCAAAAGAGCATCGCTTCAGCATTCATCCAGGTCTGCAGTCCATAAAATGTGACTTATCCCTGAATGTTTTTTTCCGGACTGCTAAAATTCCTTGCAAGTTCTAGTGAGAAGAGCCAGTCAGTGTTTTTGTTTTTCTTAGATTGCTAAAGTTAAGGGTTAGTTAGACAATTTTGCATCGTTGTGACGATTTTTATGCAAAGGGCTTCGTTATTAATGGGTAATTGATTTCTTTCTGTTTCTCTAGAAATCCCTTGATGGTCCATAGGACGCTATCGCTGAACGAATTAATTAGACATTGAGAGCACGATCCCTTCGAAGGCATAGTCGAGTGATCATTCATTGAGGAATGCATGACGTTGTTCCAGGTATTGCAGCGTTTCCCAAACTCTCATTCATTGATTTTCTAGCTGAGGCATAATTGCATTGTTATGAACTCGGGTTTAAAATAATTTTGTAAAACTTTCATTATTATTGACGTTAAGTACTTGCAATGTCAAGCTTACAGACCACAATTCCAGCTTCCAGTTAGATAATGGCGATAATGCTATGTGGAAGTACTACTACAATCAGAAGGGAGGTCGAAGGAGATTGTCTTTCATCGTGTATTTGGGACTAAGCGTTCTTACGGAGATATGCAAAATTACTGAGCTCTAGTCTAAAAGGTGTTCTGGTAGTACCTGTTCTTCGTTGTACCTTGAGGATGTAGCGTTCTTCATTGATATCTCTACTTCTCTAGCTAGGCATATCGAAGTCAGCAATACGTGTTGCAGGATTTGTAAAGTAACATGTTTCTCTTTTTTCTAAATTTCTCTTTCGTGAGAGAGGTCGTCGTGTCTTGCAAACAATCTCGCAGATTTGTTTAACATTTAATTTTTTTTCCTTCATCAGAATACACTGCTCTTTATAACAACCTATTTCATAGAAAGTTTCTTTGCCATCTGTAGCAAATTGATCCTGCATCTAAATGTACTGATCGCCATTATTGAATGAAAATGGCTCTCTGTAACAGAGCGAGTATATCAGTGTGGTGTAAATTTATTTGTTTGCCAGTCGCTCTTCATATGTGTACTAGTGAATCGATTTATATTATTGACTGCGTTGTATGCACATGTGCTTAAATAATTTATTTGCTCAATAGATGCGAAATTTATATTAAAAATGATGGACCAAAAACTACTTTTATCGAAAGTGTGGCTTCAAATTTAAGGAACTCTGTTCTACTACTCGGTTCTTTTAGGGACTCTTGAGGGACTTGGTATTATTTATTCGGATAATATCGTTTTACGAAGTGATTGCTGTAACACTCACGTTTGACGTCGCTTTGTTATTCTTTTGTTGTCTATTTAAGTGAAAGAGGCTCGCAAGTAGTGGTGAGATATAGCCACTTTCTTACGGAAAATCGTGTTCAGAGATTTCTTACTTATGTTTGAACTGGTGAAATCGAATATAGATATTTTTTTTCGTTAAGTATCGGCATAGAAAGAACTGAGCTTGTGAATTCTTGATATGTACCTGTATTAGCGAATTAACGCATTTTCTGCAGTCGTTGGTAGACGTATAAGATTTTATATATTCTGAGCTCTAGCGAGAAAACAACCATTTCCAATGGTGAACGTTTGTGTAGTAGTAACGTTTGTGTGTGTTGGTGTGCATTGCGTGCGTTCATGACTAACTGCTCTCCTCTCTGCTGCTGATCGTAGCCCGTGTTGCAGATGTAACACCGTCACCCGCTCCTCCCATGATGGAAGCCAACGACTTGGAATCTATGGACTCAGAGGACCTCGTCCCCACTATAAACGTGAGTCAATAGTGAAGATGTTTTTACATGGGCGCAGTTCATTGTTTCATTGTTACTGTATAGGAGTATTTATTGTGATACTATCAGGTTTCCATAGGTAATATCGGATTTTATTATTTCCGAACGTTAATAGTACTTTTGAATGTGTGAAGGCACAAAGAACATTTATTTGTTTGTTGACATATCTGAACTAATTAAATTTGGTTTTGCTGGATTATGTAATTAACATTTCACTAATTAAACCCCTTTGAACAAGGAAGTATCGGATGAGTGAGGCACTCAGTACATTGTGAGCGCAAAAAAGGGGACTAAGCGTCTGTAGAGACTCAAAATATTCACAGGTGCTTCGGACAGGGCCTGAATATATGAACTGCAGTAACAGTTGAAGAATTGGTAAGCAGACTTTGTTCAAAGATGATGATTGTTAATCTTCACCTAGTTGAAAAAGTTTCAAAATTCAGTTATTACGTATGAGGTGACTGATACGTGTGTTGACATGCCGATGCTTAGAATTAATGACTTGAAGCTTATAATAACAAACGGACAGCTAAGATTTACCAATGTGGATTAAGTGAGTTTTTGATAGCAGTTCTGCTTGCCAACAAAATACAGGGTTGCTTTTGCGTTGATGTATGGTGTTGTAGTATGCGCCTACTTATTTGAAATAAACGCCAGCGCTTTTCTGAATTTTTTTTCATATTAGAGGCCTCCTACACAATACTACACACGACTTGTCAAATACAAGTTCATAAATCAATGGAACATATTTATAGAAAATAATTCAACGTTAATTTTTTCCAGCTCCCATGCGACTTATCGAGCGACTTTTTAAGCGAAGTGATTGGATCGAACAGGATGGACAATACTTGGCTGTGAGCGTCCTCTTGCTAGCGCTTGCCCTCTGTCGACCCGAACCGCCGCCTTCGTCCTCCACCTTTTTCTTCTTGTTCTTCTTCTGTGATGAAACTGATCATGACCCGGCCGAGCTCGTCTTTTTCTTGTGATAGTGAATAACCCGAAAAGAATGGCCTGCGCTGACGTTGTCATGGTTTAACATAATGCTTCTTAACAAGCTGGTTCACATTGGGTACAAATGGTTCTCAGTTATCCTCAGGGGGCCTTTATTCAACTAGGATGAGAAATACACCCATGATGAAAAATTACTTTCCGAGGGAAAATGAATATAGTATAAAATCATTCACTTGGGTCAGAAAAATTGTTATCTTGCTCTATGCTTAATAAGTTGCTACTAGAAGTGCGGTTAGATACGTTCAAGAAACACTGTTTATGTTAGTAAGTGAACAGTTTCCCAGTGCAGAAATGAAGCTACAATTAGAATTTGTGTCACGTAATGTTTTTGAAAAAGTGCGACATTCTCGATTGAAACGCAGACTTCGGTTAGGTAAATTTCCCAAAGATTGCCCGTTGCCTATAGTGAAGTGTATAAAAAGTATCAAGAATATTATATCTTAATCATTAGGTAAAAAATTCAAGAATTAATTTGAAAAATAGTCTTGAATACATCGTGGCGCCTCATCTCAAATGAGCAGACCTGTAATTTTTCGCTTTTTCTTCTTAATGTCAGCCATAAATACGGCAGTGCACCTGCGGCGGTAACGACATCTCAAGACGCACCCGAGTACGTCAACCGAAAAAAATACTTTCTACTAAACCTCGGGGAAACAACTTCATTTGCGTAAGTTTTAATGTTAGAACGTTCATAATGCTGAGATGGACAAGTTAGATAGCTGACCATTGTGCATCTCGCACACTCATTTCATCACATTGATAGTGAGTAAAACGCTTGGGCTCAATGTGAAAAACTCTCACTAAGGTAAAACGGGCAAGTTATGAGCAAAGTTGCACCGATTTTGATGTAGAAAAAATGAATTGAAATATTCGCTTCTTGATGATACCTGTAGGCTAAACTGTTGCTGCTGCTGTATGTTGACTCTGGTTTCACTAAGAACTACACATGCTGTCCTCAGCCATGGTCCATGTAGACTACAAATTTAGTAGTTTTATGAGGTCGCAGTACGTTGCATCATACGATGAAGCTCTCTCTGTCTATTCGCTCATTGCCTACAGCAAAACTGGGAAAATGGGTGTGCTGAGTAACCTTTGTCTTGCATTTTTCGATAAGCTTAACAAATTTAGGTGAAAATACTGCCTCTAACATAGCTGAGTATAAGGAGGGTACAGATAAACGTTTCGAGTATACTTTCGAAACTGAAATACATAATGAACAGTCATGAAACAATGTAGCTGAAATTATTGATATAAGTGTTTCTGCTGACAAGACTCGTATATATCGTAGACAATTAATGGTTTGAAATACCAACGTGACTACTTTTGAAAGTTCTAATACGCTAGATCTTTAATTAGTAACTGTATTTTTCTGGCGGTGGAGCGCTTTGTGTATTGGCGAGAAAGAGGGCCTTATTTTTAAGTGACGATAGAATGTTAGTATGTATCCCACTTGGCAGCTTCTCCTAAGTATCTTTTGTGCTCAAATTATGCAGTAGAAATAAAAGCTTCTTCATAAAACTTCATCTAGAAGTAAATTCAACGCAGTAAATTATGTGGCGACTACGTGAGCGACTGCGTTGATGTTGGTCCTAGTTTGTACAATCAGAAATGGCAGCTTAAAATGCTGAGATTATGAGTTGCTCCTTCTAGCTTTACATTGACGTTGGCAAGCTCTGCTTCGTCCGATTTTACTTAAGAAAATATATTTTGACATGGAAAACCTAAATTTGCCTTAAATGATTTGAAATAGCGCAATGCACAAAACTTGCCCTACATACGGTTCTCAGGTTGAACATGTATGTGAAATACATCTTTGGCAAAATGAACTTTAACACGTATTTTTCAAGTTACCGTGATGGTGACCTTCGAATCCTTCTTTTTAAGTGACATTCTTAAATTCTTCTTTTTAAATGACATTCATCTATTTATGACAAAGCGCGTATTTCTAGACGTGTGACTGCGACAAATCTCGTCTTAGAGCAAGGTTCATTGGGTATGATACTTCCCGCTCCTACTTTTGCTATTTCTGTACCGTCTACGATGGTGGTGAAGAAAATTGGATTAATCAGCCTTAAACCTAGTGTTTAAGGTACAGCTTACTAGTTGGAGGTATTTTCGGCTTGCTTTGATTTGGCTTGTGCACGAAAAAGTAAATAATTGTCTTCAGTTCAAAGTTTTTCTGCAGTTAGCGGCGTTTAGTCGCTAACCTCGTTAAAAAGGTTGTGTCATTTTATAAACAAACTAACGTAATTTTTTAGAACTTGTTCGATAAATGGTTTGTTACTTAGTATTGACAAGTACGTGTTGATCCTGTTAACTGATTTTAATACAATAAGCACTCGTTGAAAATTTTAAAACTAATTGTAATGCAGTCAAAGTGTATTTGTTCTCGTGTTGTTTTTTACCATTGATAATTATGTCGGTTTGTTCTGATCGTTGTATTGAATGTTGACGATTAGAGCTGTACTATGTATATCAACCATCTCCTGCCTTAAGATATCAGTCTTAATTACGCTCAACTCTATCTACTTTTTTATGTGAAGTAGTACAATTTCGTGTCGTCAAATTTTACATGTCGAGACAATCGTTGTACGTCAGTTTTGGACTGTTGACTCTAGCCGAAGAAGGAAATAGCTTCGCTCACTTTTTTAGTGTAATATAATGTAGTTTTAACTACTTAAATGAACTAGTTGCAGCTCTGTACAGCTTTTTATTACTCTTGTTAAGAGTTAGTGTAGTAAACTTGAGTGTTACTATCTCACTAACCTAAGTTAGGTCACAAGTGCGCTACTTATTCCCCATGTGTTATAGCTATCCTTGCAAACACTCCATTTGCAGACCATAGCCAGCTTTGAGTTAGTCAAGCGCTCAGATTTTGTAGCGTACATACATTATTTTTGGTTTTACCCTTTTAATCGGAGCCTTTTATCCCTCTTGCCTCTGCATGAAGTGTAAATGACTTACCATTTCTTATTCCAACCGTTTAGCGATAGGTCTGTATTAACTTTTTCTTAAAAAGAATGGGATTTTATAGTTACGCTAGCTTATTCGATTTGTCCTGGACAATATCTGGGTTTTGCAAGAGTGCAGAAGTCTCTTCCTCTGTTCTGCCTTAATCTTTCCCTCACGTTACTCATCCTCGAGTCTCATCCTCAATACGAAGATGTGGGCATCTACTGTACAATGCTTAGCCCAAGTGCGGTATCCTCTTCAGCCTGTCGGCAACCGCGGTAAAATTTTCGTAGTATAATTATAAGCAAAATATATCTCAAATTGAAACATTGAGCGCCTTAGCTCTGTAAATGGCTACATACGTATTGTGTTAACTCATGCTGCTACAAAAGTAAATTATGGCCTTAATTAACAATTACAGTTACAAGGCCTTAATTTAACTTAAGACCCTTGCTGCTGCAAATGCCTTACTTTACAGTATAAACAGTATATTTAAGCCGTCCTTCGCTTGTGCCTTCGAGAGGTAGCTCTAATGCGGGTCTTACACATGTTAGTATTTGTCTGGTCTCGTAATACTGAACGCTCCAATTCCATTGGCTACATAAGTTTCGTAACACCCTGCGGTGTAAGTCTATTCACTATATCAAATCAGATATTCCTGACCACGATAATAATTTAATTCGGCCATGAACTCGATAGTCTTTTTTGGAGGAAGCTATAGCTATGACCGTAGCCCTCTGTCGCTATTTTATTGCTTTGAAATTATTTTTTGCAAATATATTTTTATTTAAGTAACTCAGTGAAAAAGTGTTAGTGAAAAATTCAGTTTCTAGGTATAATCTCTCGCATTGAATAACATTTTTTCAAATGCCATTCTGCGGTATTTAACTAGACATTTTTTGTCTAAAGTAGAATACAAGGATGTACGATACTTTCCTTGGTTGAACTTCACCTGCTAGTTCTTCCTTTTATAACTATTGCTAAGTTAACGACAAAGGTCAATTTTTTTATTCCTGGTTTGTTCGGTGGCTATTCGTATAATGTTGAACAGAGACTAGTTAACTAAGAATATGTTCTAGTTAACTTAATAGGGTAGCTAATTGTTAGAATCAATTAGCCATGCAAAAAATACCCGTTTGCTATTGATTCCATGCACTGTGCGTCATGAAACTGACCCGCGATTGGTTTTAGAACCGGGCTGTTGAGCAACAGTCATTTTGCTGCCGTTATGATTACGTCTGTGTGTTAAGTTTCCTTTTTATTGCTGATATTTCAATGCAGTTTTTCGATTTTTAAAATTATGAGTACTGAATACCTACCGTGTCTATAATTGATAAAATGTTTGCATGATTTTAAATTTAATTCCATAGGATTTACAAGAAAAACACATTGCTGATAACAAATGCGAAATTAGAATTGTGGAATGTCCCTGCCTATGATTGAAAATATTGGTAAGTTATTTTTACTAAGTGTAATCCAACGTGCAGACTCATTTTATTGAAGCAATAAACACTGGGACAACGACTTTGATAGAAACTCGAGTGTTTGTGTTTTGCGTGTTGTGCTCCGATATTCCTTAGAACTATAATGTATTTTTGTGCCGGTAAGTAATAAGAATACCACGCAACAAATTGTACAAGGTGTTGCATCCGATGATAAGCAGAAGTAGGATTGTGCTCAATTGCTTTTCTATCAGTTAGTCGATAAATTGTTGGTGATTTTCATGTGCTAGTTCTTAGCGCTGTTGTTGCGGACTATTGCTTGCGTCGTGAAGTATTTATCATCTAATATTAACAACGAATGCACAGTTGCGAATAGTGTATAGAGTAAGGATCCTTTCCCTGCTTCTCTATCTCTCATGATGCCTTATGATAATTAAGCCGCTCTTCTTCACTGATGCAACCAAAGTTCCTGATGAAACATCAAACGTTTCGTATCTTCCATAACGTAGCGTATTGGATTTAAATTTCTATAGTAATCATGAACACTACTTAACCTCCTAGATATGCTCACTCTAGAGATATATAAAATGTAGATGCTCAGGTTCGTATCGCTTCGAGATATTTTCTATTGAACGAGGTTGGAGCTCGTTGATTATTTCTTTCACAACTCTGTGGGTGAAAGAATAGATTTGTCTTTTCTGATGAGTGATACGGCCCTGCACTAAATGGTAGTTTAAAGTTACAATTTAACCAATTTTGCAACTATTTAGTGTATGTTCTTTCTTTGGTAATCTACTAAAATAGTTTACTAATAGATACTCTCGACACCTGAAAAGAGTATTTAACACTACTAATTGGATGGTAATTCATAACACTAACTCTCCACCAAGGCATGAGGTAGGGTAATCATTGTCCTTTCTGTTGTTTACCAGGTGAATTTTATTTCTTATTCGTGTAATCAGAACATTTCGATAAATTGCTAGTCCATAAACACAGACTAGCATTTTTTCTTAGTGGTATTGGATTCTCAAAGGTTGTCAGGGTCAGCTGTGTTGTGCATGGGGGTTGCTAGCAGTTTTTTGTAACGTCGTAATTTGGTAACTACGTAGCTTCGGTTTCGTAGACGATGAGCAACTTGCGTGTCGATTTTCCCGCGTCATCAAGCATTGTTTTAGTAGATTTTCAATTCGGCAGCTTCAAGCAACCATTAATATGTGATTAAGTTTTGAGATTCGTGCATTTGTGAGTTATTTTCCATTTCCAACATGATTTCAGACTAATGTATTACTGATGTTAGGGTCTGAGAAGTTGAGAGAAGTTGGTTTTCAATAAGGTTCTCTCGGTAATTAGGTAGGACAATATAAAACACCAGCTGCTATTATGGTGTCAGACTGTGCGCGAGTTATTGCCCCAGTCTAATTTCATGTGATATATGCTCTTATACCTCATCTGCTTATTATTCTGTCATTACTTCATACTTATTATAGTACCATTACTTTAGTTACAAAATGAAATTGTTCCGGTAAAGTTCCCCAACCTTAAATTTTTATTGACTTTTCAAAATAATGACTGCTGTTACTGTGCCCATGGTCGATTTCGAATAACTGTGCCGAAAATATGAATCTTACATATTGCAGATTAGGTTCGTTTTAAATTGATTTCGATCTCTTTCGTTTCAGCCTGAAGGAAAGTCATTTTCTTTCACGTTGAATTATTACCAATTCCGAGTCTATTATAGACCGAACCCTTTTTGTACATGTTTTTTTAGTGTTAATACTGCAGTTTTTTATAGCTTCAATATCATTGTAATGAGCATTTGTGTAGTTAGTCCTTGCTTATTAGTGGCCATATATTGTATTTTGTTTAGAACATCTCACCCTGATTTTCTCTTCATCTTAGTGATGTTACTCTGCTTCTGTGGGTATTATTTTGACGTCTTCTCATCTCAATTATATTTTTACTCAGTTCTTGCATTTTTCTTTGAGTTCCCAGCACGGATATTTAAGATAAGGCGGCTTTTCCGATTTTTTAGGTTTTTTGATCAGTATTTTATATTTTTATGAAACTCTGTAACACTCATTCAAGGATTGGAAACACGAAAAAACGACTCAAATACTGCAAATCTCGTTTGGTATATTATCCATGAGTCGTACGAGCCTGTTTAGGATGCTGCATTTCATTTTTTATTACTCTGTAATTTGCAGTGTTTGTTCGCGTTTTGTCTTATTTCTATTAAACACATGGTATGCTGCTGAGCTATGATTCGTTAATTTGTCCCTATGATTTTTTAGAAATTTATAAATCCAAAATCAAAAATTACAGGTCATAGTTCAACAGCATAGCATGTAGTGAATAGCAATAAGATGAAAAACAAAAACAAATAGTGCAACTTACCGAGTAATTAACAAAAAATGAGATGCAGCATCCTACACAGGCCCTCATGACCTGTGGATAATATTTATACGAGATGAAATGTACGGCATTGGAGTCTTTTTTTGTTTCCGATCGCTAATTCAGTGTTATACAAAGTTTCATAGCATTCTAAAACATTGATCAAAAAAGGTAAACAATTGCGTAATCTCTGCACTTTCTCAAAAACTTCAAAAATCTGAAATCCATAAATAGCTCACAGCTTAGCAGCATAGCATGTATTGAATAGGAATAAGACGAAAGACGCAAACAAATAGTGCAAATTACGGAGTAATTAACACTAATGAGATGCAGCGTCGTACACAGGCTCCTATGACCCATGGATAATATACGAGATGAAATTTGCGGCATTGGAGTCATTTTTTATTTCCGATCGCTAATTGAATGTTATACAAAATTTCATATAAATCTAAAACATTGACCAAAAAACAGGTAATTTCGTAAGGGGGATATCTGTAGCTTTTTTCGTCTAGTCAGACGGTTTTACAACAAGCTCAAAACATCACAGAACAGTACAGCACAAACTAACCAGACAACTACCAACTCTAATAACCGTGCGCAAAGAACTATATACTAACTATAGAATGGACAGAAATACATTTATTTAGTCACATAGTAAGTACAATTAAAATTTTAAAGGCTTCTAAGACTCCTACCAGCTTGTACACAATATTCAGAAGAGAACACTTAAATTATATTACGGGCGCACGCCCTCTCATGACTAACGCATCCGATACTGGACATGCAGACTCCGTGACACATTGCACGTCAGCAACCTGACGGTTCGTCATTGTGCGGTGACGTCGCTCTCTTCTGGCATCTTCTTTGTGTAGAAGGTCCTCTTCGTAGTTTTGGAAACAGAACTTCTCCAATTGCTTCTATCTGATGCGCGTGTCTCATCTCTCGGCTCCAATACGGAACTCACCGAACGCGCTCCTACAGACATCCTTAAAACGGAGTTCGGGCCTTCCCACTGCTCTGCTTCCTGTGAAGAGCTCTCCCTATAGAATTTGTCGCGGCAATCTACCAGCATCCATTCTGAATACGTTCCCAAGCCACCGTAGCTTATTTCGTCGCGGTATACCAAACATGAAAGGCATGTTTGTTCTGCTGAGAACGTCAGTATTCGCCACCTTGTCTTGCACTTTATGCCAAGAATCTATCTCATGTAGAATGCGCTGAACCTTTTCTCTTGCCTGGAGTAAAGAGTCCAAGTTTCACTAGCATACAACAAGGTGGGCAGGACACATGATTTACGTACCATCATTTTGGAATTTGTTGTTAGAGAGCTTGTCGAATGCTGTTGCAGCTTTGCCGATGCGGGATCCAATCTCCACGAGCATCGACAAAGTTTGGGACACGACGGATCCCAAGCATGTGAACTTGCTGGCGACAACCAGATTTTGGTTCTCCAACGTTATGGCAGGAGCATCTCTGCCTCCCTGGGCCATGACCTCCGTCTTCTTTACACAGATAGTGAGAGAGAGAGTAAGTTGCATGCCCACGACAGCCTGCTCACCATATTTTGCAGCGACTGCTCAGAATGGGTCACAAGAACGACATCTTCGGCGAACAAAAGCTACTGTCATATTTCACATGTCAGGTGTCATGATCTTAGCCGTGCCAGATTGAAGAGATGTCCGTCATTCCGAGTTTCAATATAAATACCCTCTCTCTCGCCAGCAGAAGTTACTTTCATGAGTACCGAGAAATAGATACCAAACAAAGTTGGAGCTGACACAGCCTTGCTTGACGCCATTTGCAACCTTGAAGTTGTCCATGACAGAGCCTTCATACTGCACCGACTCATTCATGCCCCAAAGCGTCATCCGACGCCCCAAACACCCTAAAAAGCGCTGGTCTGCGCACAGTATCCAAGGCTTTCTGAAGGTCAACAAAAGCCACGTATAGAGGTACTAAATAAGTTAATGTTATATCATTTTCCTTCTTATATCATTAAAATATCGAAGAAAAGGTTCCATGATCCTCAATGCTCAAACAGTGGTCACGTTTAACGAGTGCGGCCTTTAGACGATATATGTACTATGACTTTTAGATAAATAAGGATCACATTAACGACTAGCAAATACAATTCTTTCGCATGTAACTTGTAAGGTGACGAGATTTTAAAGAGATATTGTCAATTGGATGTTGAGCTTCAGTGCTCACAATGTCTTCAGTTCTATTCATTTTAAATAAGGGACGATGATGTCCGGATCAATGCCACAAATCAGTTTAATTGAAGTATCGAATGAAAACAAAATCTAGGAAAGAATGTATCTGTTTTCGTCGCAGATATTTCAGCTAATGAGCATCAAGAAATTAATGGTTACATGCCTGTTTTGGAGGTCTGACAGTTCACGCATTTTTTCGTCTGTTTTATATGTAATACCTCCAGAAACAGAATATTTATAAATGAGTTATGAGTAAAACGACAAGGATATAAAATGGAGTACACGTATGTATGTAAGCAGTAACTGTTGTATCTAGCTAAGAATGGTAAGAGGAAAAGCGCATAATAACTTTAACTGAAACTGTTAAAAATAATTGTTTAACTATATTTTTTTCAGTGGCGTTTAATATTCTGTTTATCTCCTGAAATTCTTTTTCAGTTTCTGGAGATCAAAATTAACATGCTATTACATATATTAAAATTTCAAAAACGTTCCACTCTTAATTTTTAGTGCTTATTGAAACATGAGCAATTTCGTTCTGAAGAAAACTCACTTTAGAGGCCAGAAATTTTTAATTCATATGGAAACATTTTTCAAGTACAGAGTACGGACTCCAGGACAGTTGATGTCCAAGAGTTACCAGAATTGTTACGTTCGTACCAAAAGTGTAACTTTTTTGCTATCAGATTCTAATTTTGTAACTTTAGTAACAACTTCATTAGAAGTTGTTACTATTTCACTATTCAAAGTTAGTTTACATAGTACAGGGTGTCTCAAAAAATGTACTCACCCTTTAACCGTTGCTAACATGCTGTCGTCTTTGTGTTGCAGATGTGAGGTTCGAACCTTTGCGAACATGATTCTTTAATCACATTTAATCATGTTCGCAAGGGTTCGAACCTCACACCTGCAACACCAAGAAGACAGCATGTTAGCAACGATTAAAGGGTGAGTACATTTTTTTGAGATACCCAGTAGTTGATGTTTGGATCAATGGAATTTCAGAGACTCGTTTCAAACGCATGCACAAAGTTTGCGTTCGAAACGCGTTTTGTTCTACTGCACTCCACCGTTGTGCAGTTCGAGAGTGGTGTGGCAGCAGCGCCAAGGAACAGTAAAAACTTTATTAGTTTTAGACGGCAGAGGGAAAACTATGATCTGACACAGAGCTTAAGTCCTTATGAAAAAACATCTTGAATTTTTATGCCGTATGAATGAAACAAATATTCGACCTGTTTTTGTCAAAAAATACATTTGAAAACTTAGAGCTGCTTCAGGTAATTGATCCAGATAACGTTAATATGGTAAAAGTTCACTATCATTCATTTTTCTTGAAATTTCCCAATATTATATTAAAAACAGAGTAGAAACAAACATTGAAAGATTGGAACTCACTCTAAAAGACACGTACGCATTAACGAAAAAGAACCTCTGAATTTTTGGAATGATGGTTCAAAACAAACCGGCAGTGATGGTCATTTTTCTCCATTACTGTTCAAACAAATGATGCTGAGTTTACACTGCCTTGTTTTTTGCTTGTTTCGAAAAATTATTTTTTCCGTCATATATTACAGTAAAAACCAATTCGTTGTTGAAATACATTGCTTGCCTTGTATTAACCTCATTTGTATTCGAAATGTCTACTTGCTGACGCTAACAGTACACAGTGGAAGCTCCCCCTCTCCAAACTATTACATTAGTAACAGAGGAGAAACACTGAACAGACGAGCAACACTGAACAGAAGAGCAACACTGAACAGACGAGCAACACTGAACAGACGAGCAACACTGAACAGAAGAGCAACACTGAACAGACAAGCAACACTGAACCGACGACAACACTGGAAAAGTAACCACTTTCTGAAAGGTTAATAAACATTTTTTACCTACATAGGCAAAGAAAATGAACTTAGCAATAGAAAACTCTTCCTATATGTGTAACAATATAATGAAATAATACTGAAAAATTGCGTATGCTTGGCCAATGCTCTGGTAAAATTATATTACACGAGTTCTTCTCCAAAAATTCTACAGTTAGCATGATTTAAAAGTAATACAATCAACAAGCGTATAATATGAGTTTAGGAGTACGCAGCAAAAACGCATAAAAAGATAATAACATAAAATGGTACAATTATTTAGGGATTTTTAAAATGTTACGTTTTTGTCGAATTTGTTACGTTTTGAGATGGAAAGTCGTTACTTCACACGAAAACTCTCTGGCAACCCTAGGCTGGCACTGGCAGTGTCACTCCGACAGTTAACGGGTGTGGTGAAGAGCAAGAAAATTCCTCAATTTGCTCATTTGCAGTTGCGTTTTCAGCAATTTAACCATACGATTGGAAGTATATAATTCTGTAAAAGCAATACCTGATGCCCGAATACGACGTTAGGTTAAACATTACATCATGGAATAATCACTCCAATGACGGTACGATCGAGTTCCGGACGACCATATGTTTCAGCGCAGCTTCCAAAGCCTCTTTTTGAAAAAAGGATTCTGCTCGACTTTCGTTTAGACTTTAGAGCATCAAAATATAGTTTCACTTCAGCGTCTAAACCAAGAAAAATTTGCAGTGTGTTGGGAGAGAACAGATATGATTGATTAGAAGAACTTTAAGAACAATAGAAACCTGTTGCACTCAGCATGTTTTCAACGAGGTCATACATGAGGTGATCGAACTGACCAAGAGCTGAAGAACTGATTATTATTACTGTGTCGTAATAAAAAAAGACATTCATATCATATAATAAAACGTAACTGAAATATTAGGATCAATATCCGTAGATTTGTTTCAACAGATAAAATTCAACCACTATCTTAATACGCTTCTTACAAAAATACTACTGTGTATTAATAGAAAAACTGGTGTACATCAACATTTACCCCAAATTTACATAATGAATTATCTATCTTGGTGTGACTTTGAACTCTCGTTGCTCCTATTTTGCCCTATTTTTTTAAGAGAATGTAGCGGCGATGATATTCTCACAGCCCAGAAACACATCCGACTCTGATTGGACAAAGTTAAAAACTCTTAGTTGAACAAAGACTTTAAAAGTTAAAAACCATCTTTCGTGATCCTTCTAATGCTCCATGAAGGGAAATAGTTTTAAATCAACAAGTGTGATTACGCTTAACAGCATTTCTGCCCGGAGCGCTCAGCAGCGCGTCGTAGGAATCATGTCAGCCGTACGGCTCATCATTCAGTGAACAAATTCATGAAATATGTTGAGACCTTCGGTCCTTGTTGAAAATAGAGTTTTGGAAAAGAAGAACCTTTTTTTAAAATCATGCGTTTGTTAAATATATTAACCATGGTTCGAGTAACTCATATGCGAATTAAACGATATAAAAAGTAGTTTAGTAAAAAATCTGCAGAATTCATGTTTGTTATCGAGAAGCAGTCTATTTTTCTTTATAGTTGTTCGCAAATCACTGACAAGATTTCTCTAAATCAGGAACTAAGTTGTGTATATTTTTCAGTGCCTGAGTAAAATCGGTGATCGGTATAAATCCACAGTAAATTTATGTATTTTGTCAGGAATGTCTGTGACGTCATGTTCTAGAATAGTTACTTAAATATATGTCAGACAAACTTAAAATACTCGAATAGGTCAGATTTTGAAAATCGACTGCATGAGTGCATCAATGAAGACTCCGAGTGATAAGTAAAATCGCTGTTAATTCCTGTGAACCTCAAAAGTCTAGAATTTCGAGTAACACATATGCTATACTGTACTTGCTATCTAAATGTATATGCACGTGAACAACAATAGAATTAGGAAACATCAATCCTAAATTGTATGTTAGAGAGAGAGGAAGAAACTTTACACAATCAAGCTTTTGCGAGCTCATTAAAGCTGAACAGCTGCTCAAACCGACGACAACGCAAGCTGTCAGCTAAATATTTGTTATTATGTACAATATTCTACGACAAGGTATTTCACAAAACATTCGTTGAAGTGTTCGAAGACCAAGAGCAGAATTGTCAACGGTTTCAAGTTTGTCTTTAGCTATCTATCCTGTGATAGCAAGCGACAGCTAGCGCATGAAATGAGTTGAACGAGTTGCCACGTGTGGGGAAGGAAAAATAGTAAGAACGCGTGGTCAGTGGGGGGAGCAGGAGAACCCTCTCGACCCAGGAGCTGTTCTCACCTGTTGAGGCTGACATCACACAAGACGGGCAACTTCCCGAAGCCTTTACAAAATTTAAAACAACAATCGTAATGAATTTTCTGCTACAATATTACGGACAATACAAAAATAATTCCGTTCGAAAGCGTGTAATGTTTTGCAACAGCGAGTAACAAAATTGCTCTGTATGCAATCGTTAATGAGGATGCATATTGTAATTGCATTTTAAGTTCTGAAGTAACATCGTCACGTGAATGCAGCCATAAAATAAGGAAATCTTCAGAATGTCTGTTTGCATGCAATGTGCATCAAGCATTTTCTAAACCTGACAATAAAGGGGACTTTTTAGGAGTACATATTTCATAGTGAGCATATCGAAGCGCCACTCATTCCACATAGCTAGAGATTTAACGTACTCATTTCATAATTCCTAAACTCCATGTTTCACAATGGTTTATTTAATCTTTAGTGACAATCGAACGAGAAACTCTGCCACGTTATTTGCATGGCACAGATTCTTGCGCGAAAAATAAATTTTTTTCATTCCAGAATTGATCAAATTTGTGTAATTTTCGAGTAATGTTAAATGCCTCATTTGTACCGTATGACAGTCATTTCAATCATCGTAATTATCGTTATACTGCATTCTTTCTAACCCTACTGTGCTCGAATTTTCTATTTTACAGTAGGCAACAATGTGCTGACAAGCGTTCACTGTTTTTTATAAGACATACATAGAAATTTCACTAAAGAAGCAAAAACGCCTTTACGGTTCAGATTCTTAATTTTCAATTTGTTCGTATATGCCGGCATGGTCGATGCATTGTCCTTAAGATAACTCAAGCAGCATGAGTGAACCGGACTGGGCACGCTTTGGGCTCGCGACCCCCACCCCTCTGTCAGCAACCAACAACGCCGTCGACACTACAGGAACAGAATCTACAGGGGGAACAGATGCATCCACGTCATCAGAAGCGACGGAAGCAACGCGTCTTAGAAACCCTGAGGTGGACGATGCTCTGTACGGAGGCAGGGAAGAAGAGTTGTTCTCCGAAGAAAGAGTGAGCTTTTATTTTATACAATTCTAGGGGATTAAGTTTTTTTCGCAGAAATAAAAAATTGACCATGAGTATTAAATATCAAAGGAGTTTACTTATTAAATAGTCAATTTATAAAGCTCGGATGATCTACACATATTTTCCTCTTGAATGGGATAATAGCTTTCTTAGGAAGGTGAGTTGATGTTGAGGTAATTCAGCATTCAATTAGGTGCATACTTTTGCAGAACTTCAAGCTTTTCTCAGTCTGAAGTACATGTATCGTTCCTCTGGGTCCGCTTGGTTACCTTGCATTTCTTCATAGGCTGCAGACTGCGAACAACGAAAACAAGCTGTGTTGATGCGTGTACTTACAACCACGGTCGAAGAACTATTGACTTACGTGGTTAAGATGCATGATTGATGGATTTAGTTTAGACGGTATGGGACTTGGGTATCGACCCAAGAATAGGCCAAACAGCTCGTTCCTATTGCCTTATTCTATTCTAACTAACTTTCAACTGTGGTACTTTCAGCAACCTCACGTCACCAGGAGTGGACTCAAAGTGTGGAAATCACTGGAAATCTTTAGATCGGTCCGGTGCTTTGATGCTCTCGTCTACAGTAAATGAATTACGAGACACATCTAATCACAACTTTATGCCGGAAAATACTTCAACGTAGATTTTTTAAGTTGAATTTTGAAAGTGCATACTTTACTTGGAAAAAGGCTAGCAAGACTCTTGGTATTCTGCAAGAAGAAAAATTAACATTGTTTAGTGTGAATCTTATTCGTACGGAGATCATCGCTTTTAAAGTCGATATCTAAAATGAACGCAACTTTCGCATATTAGTTATCTTCAAAGTAAAGTAAAATATCGTAAATTTAGTGGAAGAATATTTGATATGATATTGATTTTATTGAAGTCTTTTAAAATGGCGAATATATTCCATAAGATGGCAAGACAATTTTGGTCCGTTACATAGATGTTCATCAAGGTGTAACATTGGTGATGAGCAATACCTGTATTGAGCAGTCATTGAATATTTTCACCGCTAACGCTGTCAGGAAAGTTTCTTGAAAAGTGTGAGGAAATGATACTATATTATGTAAAAATATTAGAAAGCTATAAAATATCAATTTTATGGTTTAACCAAGAGCTATTCTGGCCAAAACGAAGAGCGAGGTTCTCATATCACATGAAAATAATACAGACTCGGTGAACAGCATTTGAGGATCAAGAACATTATGACAAAATACTTTTCTTGCAAGCGGGATGGGAAATTAAATATTCTTAAATTGAAGCTCTACCGAAAGCACGCAACTTAACTGCTTCAAAAACATAAATTTCAAGAAAGCTTATGAAAATGCACATGCTTACTTACCAAAGAAAAAATTGTCAAGCTGCTTTTGAGAAAACTTGTTATCTTTTCTCTGGAATCTAATCCCCTAGTATTTATATCTTATAGGTAAACACGCAGAGAATTAAATAACATTCTAAAATAATATAGCAACGTTTTAAGCATTAAAATCAAATATACAATGCGCATTTATCTCTGATATGGCGTAAATCACTAAAATAACCTACTACTACTCTTCCATTTTGTTAGGTAATGTAGAACAAGTCATAGATCTACGACGTTATTCCTGACATTCTACGCTGCACAGGTAATTATTAGTTTAACAAACATTTCAATGCGTACTTTTTTCATACATAACTCAAGCAAACGAACAGTCAATTAAAACTATAACTAATGTAAAATTTTATCATACACGTAATCTTAGCTCTGTTTTTTTTAAGAGGTCACCATTTTTTCTATGAAGTCGTTAGCTGGTCAGTTTCATATATTTCTCCTAATTCGACTTATACTTGGATACATAGACGCTTTTTAGGGGAATTCAATGATTTTATTTAGTTACTAACTTCATTCACACTTCTCTCATTGAACATGGCACGCCAGGATCACAAGCCGTGGTGGTTGGCTCGCCAGTTTTTCGTACGAGAACGCCTGCTTTTCGGGCGCTGGGATGGAGTTTTTACTTCCTGCCTCGTCAATCTGCTGGGAGTGATCGTCTTCCTAAGAGCAGGCTGGATAGTAGCCCAGGCAGGAGTCGCCATGGCAAGTCTCATAGTCCTCATGTCTGGTACGTTATCATCTGAATCTAGCGGTAATGTAACTGTCAGTTTCACGAAGATATTATTTCTATACTATTGCTAATGAAATCTGCACAGACCATATGCATGGGAGACAGAGACAATTACAACAGAATTGGAGTGGCAAACACAAAAACGATCTCGACTTATTTCGATGTTTTGATCCAGGCCAGAGGAACGGTATTCCACTTGTTATCACCACTAAAATTACCATCTCTGTCCTGTTTACGTCGGTAGCATCATTAAGGGGTAATATAGAGTCAGTGTTGGCAGTGTCTCTTAGCATCTCTATTCGGCAGACAGATTGCTCAATAATTGGTGTCCCTGACAGTGCTGGTGGTACTGACGTCAGTGCTGTCAGCCGTGGGGATCTGCGAGCGCAGCTTCAGCACAAGAGGCGAGGAAGGGGCGCCCAGTGGTGGCATATACTTCCTCGTCGCCCATGTGCTGGGCGGGCGCATCGGGGCAGCTGTCGGGCTGGTGTACTGTTTTGGGCAGGTAATTTATTTTCTTCACGCATATGCTCTTCTTAACTACATATGTAATACATCGGTGGGAAGTATATCAGATTTAAGTTATAATTCGACTAAAGTAAATAGTTTCCTAATTTGGATCGTGAGCAGATCGAGTTAAAATGTTCGCACAACTGGTGTACTATGAGCCTGTGCGCGAGTATCGTCTAATTTGCACAAAAGCGTGATCTTTCAAACATACAAAATCGTTTCAGTACTTTGCTAGATACTCATTCCTCCATGTAAGAAGAGAATTATGCCGTACATTCATTCTAATTTTCACTTCCCATCATGTTTTAAACAATTTTGTCCACAACAAATCATGAAACAACAGGATTTTACCTACATAAAGGGGTGGCAGGTCCATGCTCTACGCTGTTTTAAACTGATTCTTGACTCAAAAGACAGTGGGTGTTCATATCGGATTCAGTCACTGATTCCATTGTCGTATGTCATACCTAACAACTTGATCCCAGAAGTACGAGTACTTTTTCTTGATCAAACGACAATTTTAAAGGGAAAATGGTCACTTAAAGTAAATTCGTATTTTTTTTATTAAGCAATAGTTTGATCGTTTTTTGTTTTAATAAAAACTTGTGAAATCTTAACTGATTTATTATTTGACGAGATTCACACGAATGGCACAGTAACCATTCTTATGAAAAAGGAAATTTTAAAGTATCTATTACATAACGGAGGCAAAAATGCGTTAACTTTTATTCAGTCTTCCAGTTTAATAATGCTCAATGCGAGCCAGACACTAATGTAGGTATGAATTTTTTCCATGCCAAATAAATTCGTAACACTGAAGACGTTGCTTATCAAAAATTCACTTCAGTTTTCATTCCATATAAAAATGATTATAGAATAATTTTTTTCTCGGGAGACGGCGTCCATCACTTTATGTGTGGCTGGTTTTGGCGAAAGCATCGCGGAGCTGTTGGAGGTACCAGAGGGGTCTTCAGTGTGGGTCCAGCGAGGGGTGTCGGCCGGGGCGCTGCTACTTCTGGCCCTCATCAACATGGCGGGGGTCAAGTGGGTCGTCAAGGTCCAGTTTGTGCTGCTCTTCCTCATCATGCTTGCTGTGCTTGACTTCGTCGTTGGATCTTTTCTTCCAGCAAAAGAAGGTACACATTTATCACAGCAATATAAGGATTTGGAGAACCAATGAAAAACGCCGCTGTTATGTGCAATTTTAGAAAATTGAGAAGGTTGTTGAAACAGTTAATGTTCTTAAACACTATGGAGTCACCAGCTCAGCTTACGACTTCAAAATCTCAAGAAACAGGTTTCAATCGCTGTTATGAAATGCACTCAGAATATTGAGTGCATTTCTCTTAGGACACTGGTTTGTATGCAATGAAACATTTAGGTTACACTGATTATCCCAATTTCTACATATAATTTCATTTCTTAATGCAATAATGGTTTAGAACCTTCATTACTATCTCCCACAAGCTAAAAATTAAGATGTGTGATGAGTGATCTCTCAAAGTTAGCAACAATAGCAGAAAATGTAAAGATATCTTGAGCATAATTCAAACACAAGAAATTGAGCAGTAATTTCTTTGTCCAGACACTGACTTGAAGACTTAACTTACCACGTCAGTTCAATGAGGAAATAAATATTGGAGAATACAAAGCTGCTATAATATTTGAAAACTACCACGATTGGACATTGTCTCGACCCTAGCCTTTTTTGGTTCCAAACTCTGGGTGCGCGAAGAAAAACCGGCGCAATCACACAATAGTCAAAAAACAGCTTTCAGTCTGTACTGCCAAAGTGTGCATGAGGGCCGGTCAACTAAAAGAATAAAAAATTATGGCGTTCAACCAGTGTGATAAAGGTGAAATTCCTTTTTAATTTGGGTACATACAAGCATCAAGTGATTAGGTTCTCCATTTTTACAATAGCAGGATTTAAACAAATTAAACTCATGTGTAAAGTGCAACGTAGGAGTTAAAATTTGAGAACATGAGTCAGATTAAAATATAAAAATAAAACTTCGCCAATGATTGTTATTCATTTACTGCATTTTTGAGAAATTTGAGTTTAAAGGTAGCGTATGCATTTAGGTAAGTTCTAGAGTTGTCGAGGACTGGCTTATATTTGCTTCTCCCAGGAGACGGTGTGTTGGGGTGGTCGCTATCTACTTTCCGTTCCAACTCGGCCCCTGCCTACACGGCTGGGGAGAGCTCCTTCACGGTGGCAGGAGTCTTCTTTCCTTCAGTGACGGGCATCATGGCTGGCATCAACATGAGCGGTGACCTGCGCTCGCCATCCTCTGACATTCCTGCAGGAACTCTTTCAGCTCTTGGTTTCAGGTAACCAGCAGCCACATTCTTTGCTTTGACCTTCAGGTAACTAGTAGCTAAAGTCTGCATTAAGCTACAGGTAACTAGCAATCACAATCTCCGTATTAAGCTCTGGTAATCAACAACCCCGGATACCTCTTCTGCGGGCTACAGGAAACCAACAAGCAGTTTCCGCAGAGGGATTTCAAGTAACCACCAGGATGTTTTCACTTCTAAATTTGAAATATCCAGCGGAAACTTTCGTTGATTTAAGCTTTTGGTTGTTAGTTGCTCACATATAGATCAGAACGTAGAAAATGAGCTGCACATTACTATTGGCATTCCAATCCTTGTATTTCCTTCCATTAGCTTTTTAGGGATCGAGATTATACGACATTTTTCTAACGCACAAAACTTAGCAAAATTTGTATACGTTGGTATTTTGAGAACGTCGTTATTCACGTTGGCATTATAGCGAGGTCTTCATCGCACAGCTCGTGCGTGTACCTGCTGGTGATGTACGTGCTCGCAGCGACGGTGGATCGCTCAGCGCTGCTCACCGACTACATGATAACCGAGAAGGTCTCTGCAGTTGGTCAGTAAAATCTACTTCGATAAATTCAAGATGCGCAGCGCGTTATGTTCTCTTAGAATTTTTAGTTACATCAATATATTTCTACGGATTATATGGTGCCGTTGGTTCCTGATACTTTTCGGAGTTGAGGACGAGGTTTTGAACACGTATATTTAAAAAAAGTTCATATTCAACGCAGCTTTTCATAAATACATGTAACAAAAATTGTTTTTAAGAATGTCAGAAGGAGCATGAATATGTTCTCTATTATTGTTCACTACTTCCACTTTTATCATCAGGCACCCTACTTCTGTGCAGCCTATCCAATTCTAAGAACGACAAAATAACAAGTTTGAGTCAAAATAGTTTGAGCTGAAAACATGAATGGGTGGGATGGCAGTGTCCAGTAGGAAAATCTTCGTGCGAGTTGTAAACTGAAGCATAACTGCATGTGCATACACATATGTATACCGTAACTGATAAATCCAACTCCCACTGTAGAAGTTACGCTACGAACTTACAAATATTCCGATGCCAAAGGGTAAAGTTTAAAAATAAAATCTTTTGTAAAGGATGTGAGTCTATTGTTGGCCAATTACGTACTAGATGACCTAGTAACAAATAAACAAAAATGTTTTATTCACAAGAAAATATTAGCGTACTTGACTTGATAGACTGATGCTATCAGGGGTGCTGCTGCTCGTGGGACTGTACACGAGCACCCTCTCTTCAAGCGTGGCCTCTTTATACGGCACTCCGCGGGTCTTGCAGTCCATTGCTGCTGAGAACGTCATTCCCTTCATGAGGAGCATGGCCAAAGGGGTAAGCGCAGCACCCATACGACGGTGATGATCATCAAATGTCCCCGTAGTCAAAATTATGAAAACAGACATGTGTTGTTACCAACTACAAACTAAATTTGAACTGTCTTAAAACTTGTCATTGTTGAAAAAGTTAACACCAACTTTTTTGTTGCACCAAGTCTCTGATGCTAGTTCAAATTTTCAAAATTACCTACACAAGTACATGAACATTCTACGTCACCTATTATACATCATGAGAATCACTCTTTGTTGCAATTCTAGGCATCAGGTTCTGTTCGGAATTGTTAAGACCGAAGCTAATTTCATTAACGTTAACAATTTGTCAATCTAAGTACATATAATATTCCTGTTACTTTTCGTCAGTACCCTGCAAAACATCCCATAGGAATACAATATTAAATTTTACCAGTGTAAACATGCTCACTCTAAAGGCAACATAAAATTTTTCTTAACCCAGAGGGGCCCAAACCAAGTGCCTGTTAACAGCCTACTGCTGGTGGTGGTTGCTGCGGGTGCCTGCCTCCTCATAGGCAACATCAACGCCTTGGCACCCATAGTGACCACACCCTTCTTGCTCACCTACGCCACCGTCGACTACGCCTACTTTACTTTAGCCGTCACTGCAGACATGCGCGCCGTCAAGGATCATCGCTACAGGTTCGTTACTTCCAAATTTCGTACACCCGATTAATTAAAAGTGTGCTCCAGTTCGCTATGTCCGAGTTTCTGAATGCCACAACTTCAATTTTCTCGTCAATTGTAGCATAATCCATTTCATACTTTCCACAATCTTCTGAAAAGTCTCAAACACGTCAGAATTTCGCGCACTTGCGTTGATTTACCCTCTTCTATATAATTACTTTTCTCAAATTAGTAGGTTCACGATGCTTCGAATAACAGATACATACTATATTGGCAGTGATAATCTAGCTTTCACACTGCGTTTTAATGTCCTTACAGGGGCTTCTTCTTAGGGGCTTTGATCTCGATTATAGTTCAAAAGCTTCCTAGATTTCAGTGTTTTTTCTTAGTGACAAGTAGGTTAAAAATTTTAACTTCAATGAAAAACATGTCTCTCAGCAAATCTAGAATTTCTAGCAAAGGAATTCGCACTGGACTCTTGATAAGTGCTGCTATGGTGTAGAGTAGAATAATTCAATACTTATGGTAGTTTTGAAATTAAACGTTGTGCGATGTTTGACTTTAATCCAATTTGATGACATATTTTTTAGGATCTGTAATACCATTTTGTCACCACCCATATGCTTAGTTTAATTTTGCGCTGATTGATTTCCTAAAATTACCATTTCCTATGATGATTTTTCAACTTGGACGTAATCTCGTAGTTTGAATTTCTTTTCCACCAGTTCTCGCCTTCAGAGTGGGGAAGGTGACAACTCGGTGTTTGGGTGGGGTGCTGCTGCTGAGGGGATGCTCGACAGGCTTTTTCCAGAGAGAGTCACGCATCACAAAAAAATCATAACAGTTGGGTACACTTTCAGTCATAAATTGTTGTATGGAATACCGATTCCATCGCTTTACTTACTGTCAAATATGTTTTCAAATCATCAACCAAAGCTCTAATTTTGTAGTTTAGAAGCAATCTGGTGAAAACGCTCTTTATTCTAAAATTTCTGAACTTCGCTTTGCTTAGTCGTCAAGACGTGGAGGGATTATTCACGAAGTACCTAATCTAAAACAAATGAAGTTTCGAAAAATACCACATGTAAAATTGATGCCACTAGTACTTATTATAAGCCGTTCTGAAGTAAGCAGACTGTTGATAAGTGTGCAGGCTATGCAACACAAGTCTTTTAAAATATTAGGTATCAATGCTAAAAATCCAGGACTCAATTCGAAGTTTCAAATGTATCATTTTTAATACTATAGCGAGTTATGAGATCTTCTAGTCACTACAAATAGATAGCTATTTTGGTTTTTGTAAAAATTTCAAGTAGAGCAGTGTTCATGAATGTTTGAGTGCCTGAACTCATTGAAATGTTTGCTCAGAGCACCGCCAGCTCGGATTCATCCAGCCTTGCAACGACTCCAGATGAAGTGACGCCACTGCCAGACCAACAGTCGGAAGGTACTGGACACTTGAGTCGTCATCTTCATGCTTACATTACGCGCCTAGAAAAATAGTTGCGTAAACGAAAGGAAAGTCCCTGTCCTTCAATTATTGCTTTTGAAAAATATTAAGTTCTTAGAGCATTCAAGGTGTGAAGAAAACCATTTAAAGTTATAAAATAATTAACAAAGAGTCGTATCGATTCACACATGTGCGACAGCATAAATGCGACAGCGTAAGCATAGTTAAGATACCACAGTAAATAATAGAAACGGATATGTTTTTCGATATCAATTGCCTTGTAATGTGGACACTTTTATGGAGCATCATAAAAATATCAGAACGTAAGAGTACACCCTTAATTAAATTTAAAATACAGTAATACCTCAAAAGTAAAACACAATCCGTTACAGAAAAATTGGCCGCTTCTGAACTGATCGATTCCCGAACGAATTTTTTAGGACCCATTTTTAGCGGTTTAAAACGCAAATTAACCTAAGACACACGAAAATGAAGCAGCGTATAACGCTGCGTAAGTCCACGTGTAACCAGAACAACGGTCGGCGCGAGACTACCGACGCTCGACTTGGCGCGTTTTCCAATGGGCTTGGTTCGACTTCCGAACGCTTGTTCGGCTTCAAGCCGTTCGACTTCAGAGGTATTGCTGTATGTTGATAATAATCGGTCGTCAAGGACTCAGTAGTCGGAGATTATTGTGCTTTCTGTTTCTTTGTTACTTCGACAGCGTAATGTTTATTATGTACACATTACGCCATAGTAATGGTTTAATGCGATGTTTCTAGGCTTTAAGAACCAATAATAAATGAAGCACTATCTTTCGTATAAAATGAAGTTATATCGATTCGTTTAATTATACATAATTTTTTAATTCAAAAAATCCTAAAAATTAGTCCTAGAATTACTAAATAGAAACTTTATGAATGGACATGCATGAGGTGTAAATTTCGTGGCTGCTGTTCAAGGACACGTGCCCATGAGGTTGATATGGATTTCACCCACATACTGTTGATTCTGTACAGTGGCATGGAGTGTAGAGTGGGCTGAGGCAGAGAAAAATGATCTCTCTATGAGAAGTTTTCCATTTATATACTTTTCTAGAATTAACTACCCTCTTCACACACGAGAAGGAGCTGTAACTATTATTATTATTATTATTATCACTAATGTTAACATTCTCTCAGAATATAGAAAAAGTAAAAAGGAACTAAGAAAATGTTGAGAGATTCATTCTCTCATTCGGTGAACGAATATTGCTACCAATTATATCACAAAACATCCTAAAAATTTATCTTAAAATTATCCAAAAAGAATGATCAGCAAAGTGTAACTCAGATATTGTATAACAGTACATAAGTCTCATCATGAAGTTTGCTACATATGAGTTTTACTGGTAATTCAATTACAATTTCTACAGAGGCAAATGTTGGACAAGAGGACCCATACATGCCAGGTATCGCTGCCAAGACCGAGCGCTGGTATTCCTGTCTCTGCAACCGCTGGGTCGCGCTCGCTGGGGTAAGGCTTCTGTAGAGCGAGAGTATGGCTAAGCTTCTGCTGAGCATGACTACCATTTCGTGCTGCAAAACAGTACACTGCATGCAGTAATGTTCATCATTGATTGGACGTTTCCAAAAGCTTATCTTAATAAAATGGTTCTACGATCGGAGAATTTAGAACATGTCTTTCAGATATCCTTGTTTTTATCCTCCATTGAACGCGCACGGCTAATGAACGAGGGAAAAAATGGATGAGTTTTGCAATGATCCAATTCATTATATTACACCTACTCATACGAGTAGTGTCGCACAAGGAGTCGTACAAGGCAATTTGGAATAACAGGTGACGAATGGAAAATTGAGATATTTGAATGCTAATTTATTTTTTTCAAAGGGATACTAGTAGTTTAATGTAAAATAACCGATCGTGAAGACACATATTAATTCAAGTCTCAGTTTCAAAAGAATATATCCCACTGAAAGGGATATTTGCCGCATGACTGAAAATATCACGTCAACCATAAAATGCGTTATGAAAATATTAGCTTGCCTAACATACCATGAAATTTACCGTCTTTGCCAATATTATTGCTTTCAAATGAAGATAATACAACACATTTTTCAATCAAGTAGAACTTATAGGTGGAACATTAAACCCGTCAAAAAGGCCCATGTGCATGATTTTCAATTAGTTATCAAGTGATGCGCCACTGTTTTTATGTGGAAGCGTAATTTTTCCATGACTACCTCTATTACGGGAGAGGGACTAATTTTGAAATCTCTCTGTTGCTTCGTCTTTTCTTATGAGTTTGTGTTGCAGGCGTTCGTAAAACTCACGCTCATGCTCACCATTGACTGGCTGGTGGGGCTGCTGACGCTCGTAGTAGCCGTGCTTGTTTACTTTTACGTCGGACACGCAGCTCCAGGTTTGCCCCCAGGCCTCGCTGGAGACTTCTCCTTCATGCGTTGGGTCAAGCTTAAGTGTCTCATCTGCCTCGGGTGAGTGGCTCTGGAGGTATCATGTCCTCTTAACAAGTCAATTTATTCAGTCTACGAGTTAGGTAGGCTCTCAGATTTAAAAAATTATGTTTACTGGTGTTCATATTTTGATTTATTTTACTTGTGAAACTAAATTACCAGTAGATTAATTCCCAAGAGAATATGAAGTTAGTACTACAGAAAAACAATGCTAACGTAAAATTCAGAAAGCGAAGTCTTTTTCACAGTTTTTTCCTTGACAGGCGTGCACCTGCTGAAGCAGGAGTGGTGATCGTGGCCCCAGCTCATCCAGGCGTGGAAATTGAGTCCAGTCAGCTGACCGAACACAACAGCGATTTCGCAGCGAGGTCGCGATACCACACCTCTGAAGGAGGCACTGCAGGACCTGCCTTTCCCTGAACAAAGTTTTTCTCTCCTAGGCCAAATTAACCTCATATATGCGCACACCAATAGTCAAGCACACCTTCATCTGCACAAGTAGTATTACATCCCTGTGAATTCACTTTCGTGTTCATTAGCATGCATGCATAGCGATGCACAAAGATATATATTACATGCATTCATTAAGAGCATCATGCTCCCCTAGTTTAATAGAAGCGTTGGCACTGCAGGGACTGAAGACAGTACTAGCTTTGGAGTTGAATCGAGTCTCATCATAACAGCCTTTATTTGTATCAACACGAATTTTCGTGAGTAGACAAATGCAAGAGTTTCAGGTCTGTGATCCTTTTATTGATATAATGTAACTCAATGACCGTATTCTCTGAACAAAGAAACTCGCCAAACGTATGCCTTTCCGTGCGCCAGAAATATCTATACAAGGCTTCATAAACAGTCAAGATAATAATCATGAACTGTTAAAAAAGAATGCAAGAACGTTCAGCTGAGTGTAGTGTAATAACATACTAGTTTCTCCCACGCAAGAAAGCTCATTATATTATTATTAACATAAGTGCATACTTAGCAGCCGTAACCTGTGTAAGACTGGGTAGAAGTGCATGTACTTCGCCTCGAAAACAACACTTGTTATGCTACTATGTTTATTCTTGATAAAATCATATATAAGAGTGCCAGTTGCGTCATTGTGTTTCCATCGTACTCATTGTAGTTTTGGTCTTCAGTAGAAGAAATCAATCTCCATCTGACCAAAAGCCACAGGCGGATCCCAAATGTAAGTTTTTTTGGCAGATATGTTCTAATAACCACATCGAGAGGATGTTTAGCGTCTCCTGTTCACACAAATTTTGTATTGCGGCTTCAAAGCTCTCATTCTTATATCGTCATTTAAACCCAGCGGTTAAATCGCATAAACTAATGTGAGAGGCAGAACTCAAGAATTTTTGGTCTTCCAATACAGCAACGGAGAAGCTGTTCGGTATTTACGGGTTCATTTTAGAAAAAAATATCCCATCCAACGATAGAATTCCAACAGAAAATTTCCTTTTGGAATTGTTGTCAACAGTGGCCAGGTTTTATATTCATGTTTCTATTTAATGCCATGCGCTTTACATTTATAAACTAACATGGAATCACAACGGATGTCCAAAACATGCCAATGGATCCTGTACCACACACAAATGGTGCTGTTCAATAGCATGATTGCATGGATCCTGCAAACTTGCCAAATGTGCTTGTGTCATAATTTAAAAACTTCTTACAGCCTATGAATGTCGCGTGATTTTCTGAAAGAAGATTCTCTTCGATGAAAAATTTTGAATTAATACACTTTGATGATCAAACGGAGTAACATATATCTAATTTACTTTTCATCAAGGCACAATAGGTGCTTTTTGTGTAAGAAGTAGCCTGGCGTTCTGTTCACTTGAGGTTTGCATTATTTTCTTTGATAACGCTTGATTCTGGATTGAAGCTGTTGTGGTTTCATAAGAGGGCCAAAGTTCTATCGGAATTCAGTTGCCGAACAACAGCGTTATCATTTGATTTTAGTAACAAGTTGTCCAGGAACATGAAATGTAATCGTACGTCCCAAACTAGACACCAAATTAATTCAGTCAGTATTTAAAAACATAAAAATAATAAAGTGCAGAATGTAATCCTTTTCATCGCTCATGTATTATTAAAAAGGAATTTGAACACAATCAGGGCTCATAAAAAGGGCAACCAAAGAAGGTAAGCAGGGAAGGATAAATATAAACTTTTATCGAGCCTGAAGCTCTGGTTCATGAGTGCCGAATGTTCGACTTAGTAGTTTTGAAATCGTCGCAGGGAAACGCAATTTTCAAATTTTATAGCTTAGAGCTCCTCGTATTACACATAGCTTCGTAAGATAACTGAATGTACTCAACTTGAAGACGCACAGTGAATATGTCAATCAATTTCACAATTTGGTTAATGGTATATGATTATAAAAATGAAATTTCTCGAACTAAATTACCATTCCATGAAAATTGGAAATTACCATTTTCCATGAAAATTGAAAATTACCATTTTCCATGAATTATGTGTGTGTGTGTGTGTGTTGTGTCATAATATTTACAGTGATTAGATGTTGGCATAAGTTTATGGTAATTTTACTCTAAACTTACTTGACTGTTAGTTTCATGCGAATTATATCAAAATCGCAGTAAACTTAAACCGTGTTCATTGTGTACGAAGGAATTCTTCATCCATCTATGTTGGTTTTCAAGGCTTGTTTATAACTGTTATCTGACTGACAGTTAAAGTAAGTAAAAATAAGGCGCTATGAACCACACAGCGGGGACAGTTGAACTCTGATGAAAACTGTGAAGATCCACGATAGGCAAAAAGTATTCAGTTGCGAAAAAATAGCTGATAATTTTTGTTTTTCAATTCTTGATGTTTACAATAGTGTTTATTTAACTTGAGGCATAAATGTGCATGCAAAATCTATGTTAGTGATTAAGTACGAATTACCTCTCATTATTATACCGAGTACTCAAATAACGGTAATTATCTGTTAAAAGTTATGAGCTCTGAACACAGATTTACGCCTATTACATGGTTTGCCCTAAATTGAAATAAGGCAATTTTGAAGGAGATGCGCGCCAAGCACCAGTGCAGCAGCACCATGAACAGTTTACTGATCTAGTCGGACGAACCTCACATTTAAAAGAACCTTACTGAGGATACAACTTCCGACTCTAAAACCACGTCAGAAATGCTCAGATTCCAATAAAAAATGTACGTTTGTATTCTATTGCATGTACTATAACTAGTTGGTGCTAAATAGTAACGCTTTATTGAATAACAATCATTAAAATTGTATTTTTCATATATAGCAACAAAGTATAAACGTAAGCAAATAATATTGAAGGATGTAATCTCAGAATAAACAGAAAAATCAGTGTGATTATTCGAAACATATTTATACGACTTTTTGACCGCATATACTTTCAAACACGCAAATATAATAATCAAATCCCAAGATAAAGGTTTCTGGAAATTTTCCAATATCACTACGTACTTGGAAAGTACGAAAAGTACGAAAAGAAACAAAAAAGCATAAAAAGGGAAAAGTGTATACATAACTAGAAAACTTGACTAGAGATTTAATAAGTTTCATACAAAAACGCTCTCACTCAAATGACTTATACCTGGGAAGAATAACTGAGTAACCAAGAAAAATCGCCTGATGGCAGTATAGAGTGCAGAAGTGTTTATTGGCTTATTGAAGGTTTTGGCTTTACTTTACATGAGAGTAAAAGGATTCTTAAGATCTTAAAGACCAACATGTATTTTTACAGTCTGGAATTGCATAATTTCTTAGCTTAACAAGGACGTCACGCTGCTTTATAAGGAAGTGGACGCTAACAGCACTATCCATATCAGGCAAAAAGCCTAATCAACAGATATAATACATCCTTGAACTAAAAAACGAGGTTACAGTTAGGCATTAATATCAAGACCTGAGAGTAATAGTTCTTTCGGCTGACTTCCAATAAACGTAAGAAAACTCGCATTGTCGAGCCATATCGTGTGGAATAGCGCAACACGCTGGAAAAACAAGTTATCGTAATGTCGTTTAGAGGTGAGGCACTGCCCACCTCTACACACCCCAGTAATAGATTTAACACTAGCAACCAATTAATTAAATCGCACCTTTTCCCTTGAAAACGATTCAGAAACCAACTTCATTATCAGTTCAGTAAAACTTTAACATATGAACAATAAATGCTGGAATGGATAAGCAAAATTAAAATATAAGCAAGTATTTCCAAAATAATGCGTAAACTGCTTATTCAATACTCGCAGTAGCTATACAAGCGAGAAGTATTGCTACTAGTGCGCTATTTAGGCAGTTAATTATGGTGACACATAATTGTGCTTCAAACATTAGAGCTAAGAATTTGAGCCTCTGTGTATTTTTATCGAAAAATAAATTTCACAGATCAGTAATTACTAGACCTATTCTATCGAAAATATACTGAATACGAGTTTATCTTTTCATAAGATATAAAATGGGTGCATTTAATCATGTTTATGTGTTTATTTAATCATAATATTTGTTTTACTCGTTTTTCAGTTTATCATTATGGCTAAGTTTAGCATGCAATTTGTTCAGTTTTAATATTCCACATAATCTCCACCTTTAACGAGAATTTATGTGCTTCCATTCTTGTTTTCTGGTAAGAAAACAAAGAAAAGTTTCAGCTGATTTTGGACTCATAAAATAATTCCACTTCAAGACATGAGCGTCTATACTAAACATGCGAAGTGACTTTAGATTCAACTAATTTGCTGGAAAATACTGCATCATCCATTTAACTTTCTGGATATTACTCCATCTGATTTTTATTTTATTTCGTAGTCCAAACAATTATGTCAATGGAGATCCTGTATTCTATAGACTTAATCGAAAGTTTTAATGAATTCTAAAGTCTTAATCTCAGCTGCCACTCTGAAATCATACAATTTCACGAAGGATGCATCAGAAAAGTGTTAGATATGGGGACAGAAATCTTAAAATTCTAGTAATTGCGTCTTTAAATTAAACTTAATAATTGAAAACAAATAATGAGCAGAACTTATGAAATGATTTTATAATCGTATTATTGTTCAAAAGGTTTACTGTTAACAGAACTGCTAGCGGAGCTGTTCTTCAAACGTTTCTAAACAAACATAACCAATTTCCCTCATGAAACAACACTAATATTGTTTATTAACATTGTTCTGGCATTGAGTATGTATATTAGCTAGAGATGGTATATTAGAGATTGAGCGATCCAATGATCAGATGTAATACTAGGAAGAGTGCTTTTACTATACAAACTTGTTTGTATTGTTACCAAGTTTCTAACAGCGTAAATGCAAACAACGACTGCTCTAAACTGTGAACTCAATACTTGTATTAAACAAAATGCGCTCGGTATCACGTACTTTACTGATATGTTACTGTTGTGTTATTTGCGTACAAAATAATAATGGTTTCTGACGAAGAAATTACCGAGCTTCAACAATACTTACTACTGTGCTACCACCTCTGAAGAACAGTCATTACTTCCCGTGATTCTCTACACAAATAGGTGTTATTAAACTAAGATTCATAATATTTACACTATACTGTAGTTTAAATCTAAGACTTACGTAGAAACTTTGTATTTCAAGAATCTGTGAATGCAGATAATATTTAAACATTAATTTTAGGAATGAAGGCTGAATTTAATATGCACACAGAAGTCAATGTTACAGGTATAAGTTTAGATACTCGTTCACTAGAGCATTGCCTAATAACGCCACATCCTTTCACGCAGTTCATTAACTGAAGTTGTTTTCTTCGCTGGAATGTGTATCGTGCAGAGCATATGTATACTCAAATTATCCTCTACCTTTCAGAGTGTAGCATTAATTGAAGAAAAATAATATAAAGTTTTAAGTGTAAGTAATACAAAATGAGGCACCAGGCGTCGCACACGCACGTCGTGAGGTGACTGATCCATCTCAGGCTTTGTGGGTTTGAGGAGCCTGTGCTGTGCTGTTATGATGTAAAGCAGCTCAAACAAAGTAGAAGCGCAGATAGCGGGCAATAATTAGGAGAAATCTAACATGTTACCGAATGTTTTCCTGTTGAAAACTCTGAATTTTCATGCCTAAGCCATCTACAGGTAACATTTAGCAATAAAGAATGGTATTAAAAGCGTTGCGTTTGGGAGCGCAATGTAGCGCATTATAATCGGTACATGGAAAATTATAATACAACTTTTGTTTCCAGATGATCTTAGTGGTAATTTTTGCGAGCTTGTAATTGTATACTACCTGCAAGAATATTTATCAAAATTTCATAACTGTTTTATTTTCCAACTTTTAGTGGTGACTGTATTATGTACTTATCTTAGTCATCTGAAATGCAAAGTAAAAATAGTAACTAGAACTTATCGTAATTATAATTTCGAATTTTGTCTCCTTGATGATGGGTTCAAATCAATCAAAGTAACTGTTACAAAACTGCTCGCGGAAACGTGCAAAATTTTGACCGTATGTAACCGGATAGTAATTTCTCTGCATAAAATTTCGAGTACATGTTTGAGGGTTTGTGAAGGGGTCCGATTGACATTATCATGTTTTATGTTCACATAAGCTGTAGATGTGTTACTTTGATATAGTCATATCTATTCACAATAGGCTACGATAGTCTAAATGATGCAAGAAGAAAAAGAAGCACGGCCTAAATGTTTCCACAATCATATTAGAATAGAATAAGGCAATAGGAACGAGCCGTTTGGCCCATTCTTGGTTCAATACCGAAGTCCCATGCCGCATATTGACAATTCAACAATTTTAGTGAGTCGAGAGCCAGCTTCCAATTTTTCTATTTCAGGTGTCTGTCATTTTAGTGCCGTTGGAGAGTTTGAAATTTGACTATTACAAGTGACATGGTACGCAGTATAGATTAAAATTAAACCAGCATGCTTTAACAGTGATAAGCGAACAAACCATTTAGTACTCGTGTAACTAATGTAAATTCAAATTTTCTGAGAGTACTCATGCAAAACCAAAAATACCCATCTTTTTATGATGTGAATATGAGGGAGAGGTGCGCTTGAAGAAACGTTATTGGCTTTGCATACATCGGTTCTGTAATCTTACATCGGTTCCTCTGTTTAATTGAAAAATTTCCCGGTCTTTTGCTGAATCTTTACAAAATTTCGTACCACCTAATAGTGAATAAATTGATAGAAAAATTTAAAATTTCCTTGCCTTTACCAAGCAATAAAATCTATTTACTCACTATTATTATTCTATAAATTCAACATAAACGTTTACCTCTCAAGGCAACAACACTGAAAAGTAATGACGGCCAGACGTAAACTTAAGACAAATGTCTTACATATATGTACATCAATTCATGTCCCTGAAGTGTCGGATGACAGTAGTACAACAAATGCTTTACGCTTTAATTCTGAATAGTACGAAAGCTAGCAACATAATGCTATGGTGGTGCTTAGAAAATTCATACAACTAAAATAAATGCAAAAAAACCACCACCATTCTTGCGATGATATTTCATAAGCAAAAGTCTTCCTAGGTCCGTACAGCCGCTGCTGACTGTATTTAGGATAAATGGAATTTAGTTCACGCACGAGATGAACGGTGCGTAACACCGAAATACTGCTAACACGAAATACGGGAATTATCATCAATAGAAAACAATTTTACTGTTTGGTATAGAAGTAACACATGACGACCTGTTTCTGCATATAACAGTATTTTAAAAATAAGATCATTGATTCTATAAACTCTGTTCTCCAAAATAAAATTTTTATCAAGAGTTACTGTTTACGCTAGAACCAAAAGTACAGACATGAAATATTGATTAATGGGATAACATTCAACGTAAGAACTACTTATTTAATTTTATCAATGGATGGTGCGAGAGTCCAACATTACCTCAAAACTACATGAATGTCACGTGTTTTTGAGTAGGCTACACAGAAAGAGTAAAATACTTTCCATATCTTTCTTGTAGGACAAGTGTCCATACCATCGTATTTTGCAAGGACTAAGCTTCATTCTTTCTCACCTTCACCTCACAAGGACAGCAAATACTTCCATACCATTCAGTGGCCTTATTAGTTTCAAGTATTGGTCTCATTACCAAGTTCTGCTATTGCGCCAAAGAAAGTTGCACTCGATCAAATAAAGCACTGAACTTTTTTTAGTAAAAGTAGCTTCGCACTAAATGGTCAAACTTTCTACTATTTAGCATCAAAAGCGAATAATTTTACTTCTTTTATATCATTTTTGATGTACCATTTTTCAATTCCATTAAACAAATTAACGTGCACAAATATTTTTTTGCTTGTTTCATGCATTGATCCTTTGCGTCTAACTTCACGATTTCTGCTCACTGGAGAGAATAGCTCCTACTAAAAATATTTCTATTATAGCACGCGTTTTCTTCATGTTAGGCTTTATTCAAGCTCGATTTTTCGTCACATTATTTTTATTTTTCTATTTCTAAATCTAGCCAGAACATTTTTACAGAATTAATAACGGAACTTCACGGAATAAAATATATTTTAATGGAATTTATGAGATATGGTAGATTATTCTTCGTTTTGCACTGTCAGTCGAAAATTTAAGTGATGACTGCGTTGTATAGTACGCTGTTCCTGCAGGGCTCATTCACTGATGGCCCACAGCATCGCACCTGATGAGACATTCATCGAAGGCAACGACGACGGCTAAACGGAGAACAATAATGATGGCCTTCGATTTTGTCCAAAGCCTCGTTCCTGCCGTTCATACTGATGATACAAAACAATAGAATAAGGTTATGTAGCATCTCTATGAACAAGTATTGGAGAACTAACATGCAACGAGAAGACAATACTATATGGAGATACTCGTATAATATAATAGAGTTTTACTCAAGTGATAAACATCAAAAATAATAATAAACCTAGCTATTCGTCTGTTATACTGGGAGGCTGCTAGCTGTTCACTTTAATTAGAAGTTGACTTTCAAACAGATCTCTCAGATCTATAGATCCTGTAATCTAGCTGTTGACGGCGTACACGCGCCTGGCCGTAACTCGTAATGTAACAGAAGAATCAGTGGAATCAAACTCACATACCAGGACGACAGTGACAGTACTTCAAGCTTTCTTGAGCACTAGGCTAGTGAGGGACCAAGTGATGTGATGAACAAATGCTACCAGGTTAACATATGAAAACTACAGTGTAGAACTGTAAGGGAACGAATGGATTAATAGACTAATGAATAAAAAATTCAGAGGTTTCTAAATTTCTTCAAGATTTGTGTTTTTCTCGAGAAACTTCATTTACAAAATAAAAAATTGAAATACTGTGTATTAGTCATTACATTACTTTACATGGTTGTAAATAGTTAAATTTACATACTGAGGGCTACAAAGGTTTGACAAATGAAGAATAAAACTCGGTAGTTTATCCAATTATACGATGGAAGCCCCGAGGTTTTGCACATTACTGAGAGCGCTTCGGTTATGACTGAGGGTGCACAGATAATACTACTTTTTCCGTTTATTTTGGCACTATACCTTCAAAATATAATAAGATGGTGTAACCATGACGGGCTAAACTTATTGGTTCTGGCTCTCATCCTCCCACTGTAAGACCAAATTCGATCGCTCATCCCGAGTAGAGTCGGCGCTCATGAAGAATAGCGTACAGGCAGCAGGGTGCAGCTCGTGCTGTTCGAGTTTATTCTTTGTGCAAATGCTGTTTAACATCGTTCCTACAAGCATTTCTGCATCTTTTGTAAATTTTATACAGACGTAATTTTTTTGGAACTTCTCGCGACTACACGAAACAAGGACTTGACATCGTGGCATTCCATAGAGAATTTCTGTCTTGCCTGTTTTGGTGATCATATTTTATTGCCCTAGTCTCTCAGAAATCCTCCAAACAAGCGTTTCGTTCGCTGTCAGTTTCGGTGACAGACTAAAATGATCAGTCCATAATCCATTTCTTTCAAGTCCATTGACTTCGACTTACAAAATATTTTACCCAGGATTAGAAGAAAAGCCTTGATGAATTAGCATCTGCACATTCAGAAGAGAAAAACAAACAAGGGAGAGATCATAAAAATTCAACTGGACTTTATCAAAATGTAACGATAAATATTACAATAATGTATGAATAATTAGAATAACGTAGAGAAGAAGATGCAAATTCTTTTCATGACACTCTAATCCGTACGTAATCCTGATTACAGTTCCAGCTTAGAAAAGGAAATTTTTACCGTGAAATACACTGAGGAAGCAATAAAAGTGACACTAGAATGCATGCGAAGCTTTATTGTTTTCATTAGCACAGTCTGCTACTGCTGGCATACCAGCGTGGCAGGCAGACTGCGCATATGAAGAGACAGTAAAGCGCAGCAAAAAGGAAAGATAATGAGCAGCCAAGCCATTAGTACACGAGATCAGCACGCCTGCCATTCCCTCAAAAGTGTTCATATTATATCTACTGAAGGGCGATCACATTACAAGATACTCAGAAGAAAGATCTTCTAAGGCACTCTCGGAGAGTATTAGCTGAAGTAATTTTTTCAAAACTTCATAAATGATCTGATTTTTATCAGATTTGAACTGGTAGGTAAAGCTGTTACTGCGAGTGGGATGCATTCCAAATAATAGGTCATGCTAGGTGGCAATGACCGTACTAGATTTTATGTCAGTTAGGGTCTAATTTTCATGCGGCATTCTTTACCAGCATTTTACAGAAAACATCAGACTGATAATGCTGCTCCAACAGCCGATTACAACACGCCGGCAACTTTGTATGATCAAAATTAGGCGCTTCAAAAACTACTACGACAACTACGGTATTTCAGTTTATAATGTTTAGCAAGTATTTGGTTAGTCTAATAATTATCAGTAGACATACTGATCACATTGAATGGGTTCATGGTTGACCTGCATTAGTGAAGTTTTTTCTTTTAAGCTAATCCGTAATGTATTAGTTTATTTAATTCTCCTGGTTTTATATGTTCGCTTTGATTAGAAAATTACCAACTAGGAGAAGGTAAACTCTAATTTCAAACCCTCGCTGTCCAGCGGCCATACACCATCAGGGGAAAGACTGGGAGCAAGTATGGAGAAAAAATCAGAAGAAATCCCTTTGGCGGTTTTGTGCCGTTTTTAGTGACGTTCTGGCAACTCCTGTTATGATATCAGTGCCAAGCTGTACCAGTTGTGTTGTTGAGTAGCTTTAACCACAAAATTTACAATATTTTTCGAAATTTATGAAAGAATATGACCCCAATTCCTATCATCGTTTGTATATATCAGGATTTTTTCAGGTAATTCCTATTACATCTTTTCAAATCAATTTTAAAAATTGGTTTCTCACAAACATTACCAAATGTAATTTCATAAAATCATCAAGGTGAAGCCTGCTCTACTCCTTGCCACAGTATCAAAGTTCAAAAGTAAAAATTTAATAAATGCTGGGGGAAAATACCTTTGGAAGTAGTTCGTACAGCCATTAAAAACTTTCCAAAAAGACTTCGCAAAGTAGTGAGGGCAAAAGGGACGCAGTTTGAATATTTTTTTTCGTAGGAGTAGATTAGTGAATTACTCACTATTTGTTAGAGTCAGACCTCGAAATAAATATATTTAAAAAAATAGTTTTTGTTGCGTAACAGTATCTATGTTCCACCCTACATATCATACTGTACTATTCCTTTTTTTTCTAAATACTGAACTTTTCTTGGAAATATTAACGTCTAAATCTCCCATTAACAGATACAAAAGTTGCACGAATATCACATTGAGCATACCTCAATGCAATTACATGTTAGTAAATTGAAATCATAAATAGACTTTCCGCAGATCATTGTACATGAGGGCAGCGCTAGTCAGTTTGGAGTTGACCCTCGCGTTGCGAGGACGGACTAGTTAAGCTCCCCTCGGTCATGTTCACTCAGTCCGACCGCTTCCCACTCACGATGTCAATTTTCCCAGTTTTCCCCCCCAAGACAAATTGTAGTTTAAGCTCTTCCGCGCTGCAAGAGTTTCCTGTATTGTTCAATTAGCAAAAGACGTTCATATCAGTTTGGAAGTTTACAAAGCTTGAGAATATGATAAAAAGGACATGAATTTTCATGTTCTGGTAATTCTCATTTTATTAGCAAAGCGGAAGACAACAGCGCTAGTATGGTGTTCTATTTTGAATTTTAAACTAACTACTATATTGGTAACTTCTACTTTTAAGTGTAATTCTTTGCGAGTTTTATGCACCGATGAAGCCTGAGCGTCACAAAATATGATGCAGTTGTAGAATTAGTGATTTAAATTGGCACAAAGTTTTTTCAAGCGAAGGTTGATCACATATTACAAGATCTTAAACCAGCAGTGAGTTAACCGAGAGCATGTAATTATTGAAGAATCTTCAACAAACTCCAACAATTATACCACGGTTCAGATGAACACTTACATTCACAGGTATGTGCACCATCAAAATATTTACTGCTTGAATATACATGATAACAACAAGATCACTGCAACTCAAACGGATAATTTTACTCTGTTTCGGTTACGAATTTTTTGTCATGCAAGAAAGTTTTCTGATAAATATTCTGCGCGCCGAAATGTATGTTAACATAGAAGATGTTAACGTCAGTTGTTGGATGAATTACCTTTCATGTTCAAGTAGTCTTTAGTATCTATGAAAACAAGCTAGGGGAAACACTAAAATTAGGAACGGATTCGAAAACAAAATTTTTATTATCATTTATCACTATAAATTCATGGCTTAAAAATAAAAAGTGTAGAGCTCATTATATTTTTAAAAATGTCATTGGTCAGCTTTTTATATTGTGAATAATACAGCATAGCACCATGGAGGCCTGTAAATTAGAATGATTAGTTTAAGCTTCCGATATTAAAATTGATTTTGATGTTGTTCACACTTTTATTTCGAATGACTTACGGTTCTTGAGATTAAAATTGTTCTCTATTGGTTTGCTCGATTACAGCCACGACTGGTCGAAAACCCTCATGAAGCCTGGGTGCTGAAATGCTAAAAGATGTCACGGGAATCACGAGGAGACTAGAAATAATGAATAATTGAAGGCAGATGACAGTCCGAGCATCACCATAATGTTAATTAGAAGGTTGCACGCGCGGTGCTTCTATTGACTACCACTACAAAGCGGACTTAAAAGAGGATAATGAACAACTAGGTCCACAAAATTACAAGAATAAATTGCAACACGTACTCATTACCTGCACCATTGAGTTCCGTGTCAACAGTTAGGAGGGTGCGGTCTTTTCAAGTTTCAGATATCGTGCATTTGTTATGGGATCTGTCATACTCGAGTATTGTCCAGCAAATTAGATGCAGTAAATTTGCCGTACATATCATCTGACTATCAGTAAAAGATTAAATAATATAACATGATTGTGAAAATACTCGTCCGGCAAAAAAGTTTGTACCCTGATAATCACAATGTATAATCATGGTATAATCTCACATCGGGAAATGCTTTTTTAACGACGGATGTGAATGACGGTAGTACAGCTAACAAAAAAGTAACTGATTAATAACTAAACGTTTGTATCATGGAGAGTTAAATTTGAAAGTTTTATGTATCCTGACAGTTTCGTCGGTATTAAAGTTACAATGAGTCTAGTTAATTTTTTATTATCAAGATAACTTAACTTGCAGATTTTGAAACGTCGAGGAAAGTATTAATTCTTTACTATATCCAGTGATTGTAACGGATTTTGTCACAGGTCAATAGCACCGTTACACAGTATGTGCTACATGCGGTCAAGAAACTGATCATTCAAGTCAGTACAGGCAGCGTTATCATACGTCTTGGTCCATATAGGTGGAAAGTCAGATCACTTTCTTGAATGGAAGGACCCGGCTTGTTTTAGTGGTTTACTCTTGCCACATTATAATAGTAGCCCAGACTCCTGAATTGAAAGTAGTTTCGAGACAAGGCCTAGTTCATGTCGTATCGATTTATTACTAGTTTCCCGTTTTTCCTTCATGTTGGTACTACGCATTCAATTGAATAATTAATGCAGACACGCTACTCAGTTGTTCTCACATTGCTTTTATAAAGCCAAACCTCGATCTACCTCTAAAGAGCCTCAATTCTAATTTCATTTTTCACTACTTTATAACAAGATAATGCTTGCCTATTTGAAATATTTTTTATAAAAGGAGGGTTTAGTGTCTCGTTCACCATCGTAAGTCTTGCAATTGAACTTAACTCTGCAATCGCTTCATACTAGACGCATTTACACTGCTCCTCAGGTGCATGTAAGTCATCACGCTTCTGAACCATATAAACCTGTCTGAAATATTACACTTTCATATAAACTTATTTTATTACTCCAATGTAACCTTCTACATTTCACCTCAAGGCTTATCTTCCCTGCTATGTTTTAATATACATAGGTCCTATTGTCTCTCAAGTTTATACGCTGCTTGTGAAAACAATCAAAACAAAGAAACAAAAATGTTTCTCTAAGGTGAAGTTGCTACTAATAATTTCTACTATTTTGATATGATTTCCTCAGCAGATTTTCCTCAGGGCACGGAATAGTTTGGTCAGTCGGCGAACTCAAATAATAACACAGAGAAAACAAATCTTTCTGAATTAAATGTTATTGTTCAGCTCCAGTGTAGTCAATAATTATTTTAAAAACTTTATCTTTCCCGAAGTATCATGATAGGTAAAGGGTTCCAGACTCACGATCATTCGCTAGGCTGAAAAGAAATTATGCGACCTGCAGGTGACATCCAACCACCCACAATTCAACTCTCATTTGGAATAAATGAGTTGAAGAGTCTTTACGTCGTCTTCAAAGCCTCTTGACGTGTTCACCATTAGCGCCTGTTTTCTCATTAGTACGTCCGAATTAAACGAGAGCGCAGTGGAGGAGCGCTGGTCTTCTACAGATAGCACTTGAAATTCTGGGATCAGGGAAATGACCGAATGCGTCCCTGAGAAAACTACCTGCAAGTAGCTTTTGTGCCAATTCTTGCATTGCTGAGCTTCTTTCCAAGTTGCAACCGAAACGTTCGGATTTTTTTCCACATTACTAACGTAAATTTGGGACTTCCAAGATACGCCTTCACCCCACAAAATTGCTCAAATTATTTAGATGCGCCGCTTATCGTGAACATCCCGTAATTAATGTAAAATTAGTTTATATATTATGGAGTGCAGTCTTGCTGTAAAGGAGTTGTTGAAGTTCGAGTACAACAAAATGAGATTTCATAGACAGAGCATAGAAAAAACGGAGCTTATAAATCTGTATATTCAAGCCAGAAAAACGCATACAAGCGATTCAAAATTATGTCTAAACATTCCAAAACTAAGTTGATGTGCATTACAATTTAAAAAAAATTAAGTAGGTAAACCGTAAAAACTCGACCGCAGAGACATGATTCTTCTTTCATATGAAGACCATGTATGAAATTTTTTGCGAGTTACTCCATTAAATATTGTCATGAGGCGAAGAAGTGCCACTGACACTAGCTGAATCTTAATTAACTTTTCCATTTATCAGAAATGTTGCGAAAACCTCTGAGGAACAGAAATAAGTTGGATGGGTGAAACAGGGACATGTGAGCATGCTGAAAAAGCATGATGCCTGCAACACTATGATTTCGATTTTCGTGCAGTCTGTGGTGAAACAACTGAAAATTATCGTACGCTATTACGTATCTGGTACAATGGACAAAGATAAAATAATTTTTCTCAAGATAAGATTACAACTGGTGCAATTTTTGGAGCCCCAATCACTCTTCTAATTATTAATAACATAACGCAATTAAACTTATTATAAGTTGTGAATTTAGATAAATGATTTATGATTTTTCATGTAGTGAATCACAAAAAATTAAATATTGAACCTTCTACTTTGAAATGTCCCCTTCATAAGAATCAAAGTGTGAAGCGGATTATTACAGAGTGTATATATTGGCCATGCTTTAAACATTTTCATCTCTTAAAATTCGTTCATAAAAATTCGTCAGTCAATGATCATTATTTATAAAACCCGGTAATTGATTTCGTATTCTTTCCACCATACACTGCTTTGGAGGTAATTTTTCCATAAAATCGTAAAATCAAATCCGTAAACTTAGCTTTGAAGTTCATTTAAAATAAACCGAAAACTTTGGGGCATTTACACCTTAGTTATTTAATTACTTTTAGCCTCGCAATGACTGCAGATTATCTTGAATCAATCGAGCATCGACCGGCAGATGTGACGCATAATTATTGACCGGCTCTGAATTTACCTTCAACGTGTTATTAAACGCCCTAACCCATTTAAGCCGCTTGGTAACTATAGTTACCAGCTTCAACTATCATGTGCAAAATACACGAGTTCATACATGTCACATTGAGGTGCAGTATGGGGTACATGAGGGGTACACTAAATCTATATCTCGCAACTGAACATGTATAAACAGTCAAAAGGGTTTCGTATGTATTTTCCCCATGATGTTTTACGCTGGTTAGTATTATTATTACAAGGTGGATTTAATGGGCTGAACAAAAATCTTATAGAAGTGAACAAATGACAACACTCGATATCTGCCATCAAAAGGAAGGTTAAACACGGATGTAGTTGAATGTCATACACGATTATGTGAAAATACCAGCATAGCATTCACTATAACTAGCAGGCTGTTTTATTTCGCGTACATTTTTAATTTCAAGTTTAAAATTTCTGCATGTTAATTTTCGAACTGGACATCACATGGAAATAAAATGTTCAGCTTCAAGTTACTCTAATTTTAGAGAGCAATCTGAAAGCGAATAAAAACAAGGAGATTAATAAATAAATATTGCTCTCCAGAGTCTGCTGCACATTACTTCGAACATTATATTATAATAAATTGACTCTTTAATAATCACTGTTAGAACTGCACCATAAAAAATAACTATTAAAAACTGCATTCTTAAAGTAAGCATTTGACTCACTTCCATCAGAGTCGAGGGTGCAGAACAGAAGCCGTTCATACGTAAGGAGCACAAAATCCATGCTTTGGTTGGTAACCTCAGAGCATCTGCACTTCTATTCACGAGCTCCTCTGGCTCGTAACAAAATATGTGGGTGCAGCACAACATGCTCAATTATTAGTTGCGCGCACGTTATTTGAACTGTTACTTCTCGGTTCTTTTAATTGCTACTTCAGTTTTCATGTCGAGCACCAGATGGAGCTTGACTGAGTTTGCATATTTTGGAGCGGAACATAAGTAGTCGATCATGACCCTGCGATGCTTCATGAAACCTTGATAGGCATCCTCAAGAGCATTTGGAGCAATTTGAATTACCTTTGTTCCTTTTGTCAACCAATTAATTCTTTACTCGCTCAACTAACTAGAGAATTGATGCTTAACATCGTTATATAGTGTATGCGTGGCCATCGCTTTCCTTAAGTCATTTTCGTTTTTACAAATATTTAAAAAAACAATGTTCATTTCCATATCAAAGATTGAATTTTAGACGAATAAAAAAAACGCAGACATTTTACCGCAGTTAATTTATTACACTTTGAAATTCGATTAGTTCTTTTGACACCGCAAATTCTGTCGTAAATTTAATCACTACTAATAAATCTTTGAGTGAGTATTGTGGTTCACACCTCTCCCATCAGAAGTCTCTGTTGGTGCTCTAACCATATCGTTTGATATTTCAGCGCCTTTTTATTTGAAAAGTTAACATTCAAGTTGTTGAATAAGAGTGCCCTTCCAAGAGCAAAAAAAATGTCATGAAGAAGAAATTATGCAGTAATTTGACGCTGTGTTCAAAAATGACAAGTTTTGCAACCGTTCTGACACCACACACGGACGGAATCTTGTGCTTTGCAAAGGATCTGCGAAAATCTGGCGTTGAACTGGAAAAACTTGAATATGATAGTGCAGCTTAAAAGATGATCTCCCTAACGAGCACGGCTTCAGCTGGACTTTAGTTTAACATTGGCAGAGGTTTTGCGAACTTGACACTTCGGTATTTGTTGGTTTTCGCAGTTTGAAACATTTTCAACTAGAAATAGAGCTTACGTTTCAGCAAATCTAGACCAAAAAATAGTATGGCAAGGACAGTAACTCGAACATTAAGCGCAGTCTTTGTTAATAAAAAAGGTACAACGAAGAAAAGTTTAAAATCTTACATTTATAAATGGACTTTATAAACAGCGTACAATTTTCCCTCGTTATTTAATAGCTTAAGTAGTTCTCACTGCATACTGCAGTGCGTGAGTACTAATCATCAACCACAACACGCACGTGCCGCCTCTTCTGCCTGTGTTGGAAGGTACGACTGACTGGTACAAATACAATGCAGGCAGGCTCTTCCCAACCATTCACAAAGATGACGCGTGTTGGGCGCGGTTGTGAGGGCTGTAGGAGGCCAGGGTAACCGCACGGTAGTGCATATGACCCGCTTATATGAACTTGTTTTGGCACTCATGCCAAGCCCCACGCACTTTAACCCTAGAACGGAAGCCTGAGGTGATTTTCTCACTAGTTACCTGTTTTCTACACTTCTGAGGTTGAGGGTTACCATTCTAGGGTTAAATACGAGTACTGGCAGGAGTTTTCACTCGTCTACTCATTTCTCATCTCGTTATTCGGTCTCATTCCGAGAAAAGCAAACTCTTGTTCGATTGCTAGATTTTTGGATTATTTCTTCACGATCATATTATGCAAATTCCCGAATTATCAAGTCATTCTTTACATTTTATAGGATGCACACATTTTGTATCACGTCCAGCCAGCCTTTCCTCGGCAACTCGCTTAAATGCAATCATTTAAGTTACAAACCTTCCAATGGTTCAAGTTCATTACATGTTAAAATTTAAAAAGTTGCTAATCACTTCAATGAAAAACAATCCCCGTGTAAAAATTGTAATCAGGCTGAAACAACACACACTCTCTTGTGAATGTGTTTATAAATAATTTTTCTTCTTCTATCTATTTTTTGTAATTTCTACTTCAATCGTCGAAAACTATGTTTCTTTTCGTCATGCTGTTGTGTTTAGTCACGCTATGTTTTTTGGCATGCTATGTTTCGTTTCTTTATGCTATGTTTCGTTTCTTTATGCTATGTTTCGTTTCGTCATGCTATGTTTCGTTTCTTTATGCTATGTTTCGTTTCGTCAT
>VCRD01001126.1:155106-165406 GCA_006783055.1 Trinorchestia longiramus
TTGGTTTCGTCATGCTATGTTTGGTTTCGTTATGCTATGTTTGGTTTCGTTATGCTATGTTTCGTTTTGATTTCTTACGTTTCTTAAGTGCGATCCCAGTTTCTTTCATTGAAACATTTCTTACCCTATAAGCTAATTTTCCGAAGCGGGAAACTTGTCATTCAAAATTAATTTTTTTATCCTTTAAATAAGTTGCAAGGTTTAGAAAAATTCCTGATAGCCATACTAGTACAGAACAATTTTATTACTTGAAACGATCACTTTTAACAAGAAACAAAAACCTGATTGTTTTAGTTTAACATTGCGTTTGCTTTTATTATAGTATCGGTATTAATTAAGCATTTTGGAATCGTTAATTATTAGGTGTGACCAAATTTTCCCCATTTTAATACCGTTGTTACTAGTACATCAATCTATGTGTAGCGTCATGAGTAAATACCTGACTCGTGTCGGTTGAAAAACTCTAAGCAAATCAGAACTCTTTATTGATGCAATCGAAGGAAAAGTGTTCATAAAAATATACGAGCTTCATGACAACATTTGAGCCTGAGTATAATGCAACATAATCAACACAAAGCTACCTTGACGTGTATTCTGATCGATATGGGCACAATGGAGGTCTTGTAAATAAAAATTTTGCCTCAAACGTAGAACTTTTCCAAGAAATATATTGTCTCAAAGACAGTAAAAAATAGGCATTAAATCAAGAAAGGGATTTATAAGTGGCGAGTTCTATCGATTTGAAAGTTCTCACCTAAAAAACACAGAAAAATGAATTTTGAATAAAATCTGGAATTAAAAGAAAATGTCAAATTAGGCCGTTACGTTGACTTGGAAGGAACTTAGCTAAAAAATTCCTAGTGCTGTCTAACTAGACTTAAATTTTCTTCTACAGAATGACATTTGTTGCATTTTTACAATACAGCTCGCAATTAAAGTGTTGGGGCTCAGAAGCTTGAGAAGTTTCATTCCTCTTTCTACAACAATAACTTTTGAGTGAAACTCAGCACTTGTATTTCATAGGAACTCAATAAGCCATCCTTACAAAATGTTATTTCCCTGGTATTTAATGTGTTAACAGTGTCAGAAAACATTTCAACTAACTGAGATATTCAAGAACTTTGAAAACCGATAGTGTAAAATGCGTTCGTTCATGCAGGTCAGTTTCACAGTTCACTGACAGCCTTCCTAGATTTCAAGTTCAGTAGAAAATGGAAGAAAAAGGCCAACTTAACCACAACAAAACTAGCAGGTCTAGTCGAAAAAATGTTGATTATGTGGTTATCAGGTCAAAAACATCACTGAAAAGCGCTACATCCTCGAAGATACTGACAAGGGCAACATCAGCGTTACGTAACGCTAACTCCCAAATGGTCGTTAAACATCAATTAGTAATAGTTATGCATCCCTCTCGGAACATTAAGTTCTCGTGCAGTGATGGACAATCCCTCTAAGTGAGGAATAGAAATGACTGTGCCCACAACCTAATGAGGCATAGAAATAAATATGCCTACAACCCAACGAGGCATAAAAATAAACGAGTATTGCCAATTTAGTCTTCGTTAAAAATGTAAACTATCTTCACTAGAAGCTATAAAACAGTCTGCTAAACTTACTTCAATGTAAGAGTTATGATGCCAGTATTTTATTTTTAGTCGAGCAAAAATATTAACCATCCATTGAAAACATTTCCCGATCTGGTCAGATGCAGTGTGCGACAAGTATTGGCAGCTTCCGTATAATTCAACTGATATAAGCTTCCGTAAAAGCAAGTTCCATATTATAATTTTTGTTTCATGCGATAGATCTAAATAATATTTGAACAATTAACTTTGGAATCCACAATTCAGTGGCGCTCGAGCGAGTTTATAGGAACTGGAATATTGTATCAAACACTTTTCTCTTTATTTTCAGTGTAATTTCAAACGAAACCGACCATGTGCTTTCAACTATTTTAGATTTTTCGTATTTTATCTCTATGTAGATTGTTGTGGCATAGCAGTGCACTTTTCTATAATTGGATGCGTTTGACTTATAACAATTGAGCAAGGTTAATGAAAATCTTATCAATCAGCATATTGTGACCTGCCTCATATCACATGGTTGACCCGAAACATTCGTCAGTCCACTTTATGACCTTAATCAGCCAAAATTCAAGAACTCATTTCATTAAATTCTAATTTTACAGGGAAAATATGTCTCTTTCAGACGAAGCTTATCGGTACTGGGGCACAACTAATGATGTCATGACTGCACTTCCAGGAATTCCGACGTCTGATCCATCCATTCAATGGCTCAGAATATCTCGTCCAGAAATGGCACCCAGAAGACCTCAATGAAATTGTACGATTGGAGTCCGAATAGACGACTGTCGTTATCCCAAGTCATTGATTGAGGTTCTCTTTTTAATAGGGGTACTAAGAAATGGAAGTATGCTCGTTAATGTTGAGTTGCCAAAGAAGTTTGCCCTGTTTTTATTGATGCTATGATTTCCACGATCATGAGTCATATTCATGTGCACTGTAAAGTCATTACGGTACACTTACGTGTACTGTAAGTCGTCAACTATTGTCTACCAAAAGATATGTAATAGTTATGTAGCCCAAGTCCTGTGAAAATTATCTTCTGTGAATCGTATAATTATTACGCATTAGTCATATAACGATTCTGTATCGAGACTCGTTTGACTATTGTATGATAGAAGTCATATGATGCATAATATGAGTCGGATAATTTTTGTGTAAAACTTTATGACAGTATGACAGTTATCCCTTCTCCTCCCGGCATTTTTTACTCCTGGTGCCTACGTGGGATTAAAGTGCGTGTTAGTGACCGAAGAGGCTGCGCGTGATTAAGGTATCTGTGCGTGATTGATGCCTTAACTTTAGATGACTTAGGACGTTGGTAGTAATCCAAGAATGAATCAATCGATTCGTTTTTCTTGCCATATTCTACTGTATGTGTGCCCAAGATCATGGTTAGTAAGAAGTATATCAGGACAATCACTTTCGTTAATGATACTTGGTACGAATTATGAATAACAAAATTAAGACGGAAGTGATTTGTTACCCAGTCAGGGACTATTAGCAACGTGCGATTCACAGACAGAACACAGGTAAGGGCTTTCGTTAAAGAGACTAGAGAAAATTTCAGTAAATGCAGGGGAACAGTAGATACAGTCGGGGGGAATTATTCCAGAATTAAAAATACAGTCGACATAATAAAAAAATACGATTCTCTACTGACCTTCATCCGCTTAATTCAGTCAACTAACCAGTTAATCCAAGTCTGTCAGTTCAATTCGCTTAACTCAGAGTTTCGGCAACATGTTTTTGTTGTTGAAGAGTTACTTCAATATGATCATGGAATTATACATCAGCGAGTTTCTAGTTGAAAGAATGGCGCTCCAGGCTGTAAAAAGGGTAAGATTTCACTCTCACATGACAGTAGACTTTCCCTCTCGTATGACAGAAACTCTTATAAGAATGATACAGATGAGTGTCATCAACGACATCCTGTCTGAACTCAGGAAAAAGCTGCTACCGGAGTACCTTAGACAATCAGCTTTGCATAAATGAACGCATATGATCTGAAGTTCGTCGTCCAGCTAAGAGGTTGTCTTTCCAAAATAAAAAGTTAAACATCGTGTATTAGCTCTAATGAAGAATAATTTACTCACAAATGACAAGTTGCATCATAAAGTAACACAAGGGACAATATGGATGTGTATCATTTGCATATGTAATGAAATGGGTTATTACTAACACAAGTGAAGATAAGGAGATACTTATGGTAATACACTGTTGTCTCTGAAAAGATTATATCACGTTGGTAAAATAAAATTTTAGCACAGAACTCTATTTTCAGAGTATGACTTAGAAAAAATATTTTTAGTATTTCAGTTTTCATACATAAATCACGAAATTATGCAAGACTATGAATGGAATTTAATCATATTAACTATTCATATTATTGTGTACATTGATAGATTAAGAATAAAAAGAACAAGTATTGATGATGATTCTATATTCACGGAAATTTGTCTCATCGCAAGCCTTCCACAAGACGCTTTTTACAAGCGATATCATCAGTTCGGTCGGGCTGTAAGTCTTCTCCTTTTTTCGGAGGCATAGTTTCGCAAAATCCAAGTTGGTCCAGCACACAAGGAGTAGTTTTTTTTATACATTGCAAGCTTTATAGGGACGTTGTTGCTTCAGCATTCAACACCCACAATCCCTTCGACCTGAGGAAGCTCAGTCAACACATGACTCGAAATATCTTCAGAAGAAGAAACTACAGCAAAATGGCTGGCCTTTGTTACAGGCCTAACTTGCTGCTCTTTTCCCGCAGTAAGAGGTCTTATTTTCAGCACAAAGCCTCCTTATTTGTGGCAAAAGCGCCATTATTTTTAGCATAAAGCATTCGTGGTTTGCCAAGATTGTCCGGATTTTGAGAACGAACGTCGGTAAGCTTCATTTTGAAGTTGTTGGCATATATCCTGATACCAGTGTTCGTACTGTCAATAAGAATTGTACGGATGGAAAGATCACAATATTGCAAGGCTTCGGCCGAGACCATTCTTTCAGATCGATTTCAGTAACAATGGAGTCAGTGGGCCATTACCGAGGAATTCATCGAGTACATCACAGCAATTATTTCCGTACGATTTACACTGCCATGAGAGTCAGAAGTTTAGACAGCAGTATGATGTTTCTGGGCATTGTGAAATTTTCCGTATTGAGCAGTGACGAATCGTTCGAGGTAACACATTACAGACTGTAGAGTGTAATTGTTAAAGAATATACCATGATCTATTATTATTGAAACTTTAAGTTTTCGTTGAAAAATAATATTTAGACATGTTCTTCAGTGATAATTTACCACAAGCTCTGTTAGACACAGTACCATATAAATTACCCTGACGTGAAAGTAACGTCATTCCATAATTTTGACAGATTTTAACACGGTCTCAGTCAGTTTAACAGCGTACAAGTGAACTAAACTAAACGAGGAGAATATAAATGAAGTATTGCTCTCAGTTGTTCACAAAATAAATGGCATGGCAGGTAGACAATATTGTACACGAATTCTACGAGCTTCTCGTGGCTTATTTTCCAACATTTGTAGAGCTTATCAAAGGAAACATCGTGAGCACAGGAGGCTGAGAAGTGCGTCGTAAGTTAGGAGGCCTGCCAGCGTTATCAGCTATCCTTTCACTTGCAAAATTCATTGAAGTGGCGGACTAGAAAGACCGGGACTATCAAAGTTTGAATGCGGTGACAATCCTGTCAACTTTAACTCAAGTACCAAAGTTCATACTCCACGCAGGGCTTCGTGGCTCAAGTCGTGACATTGACACCTCAATAACTTGTGATGAAAAACGTTTTTTTGCCTCTTTAATCACGGAGTAATATAACAGCAAATTCATACTACTGCCATGACGACTTTTGTCTGAAAGATTCTAAGTAAAAATACCTTTATTGTAAATCCTTTAATTTTTATGATGGCGGGACATTGTCAGTAGCTGGAAGACAATATTAATGAACTCGATATCAGAGTTGGTGAAATTCACTTCGATTTTGGCATTCTTTATTAGCTGTATCCCAGGATTTTCTTTCAATTCGAAATATAAACACACCAGACAAAATTCAATCACAATTCGAAAATTTTTCCTGGTAATTAGTAAAATAAAAACTATATATGTGCACTGTTACGCTTCAAAAGCAAAAATTAACCGTGTATTTTGATATACAGACATATTGGAGTACAAATTTCTGCTGAATCAAAGCTTTACAACAATCGTTAGCTGTTGCTGAATCATACAAAACATTTTCCGCTCAATTATACACGAGATTCAACAGTTGCTGCAACTGAACTGAAAATTCGAAAGCTATGACCAATGTTTTTTTGGGTACAAGAACATGAATATTTAGTCATAAGCCAAAGAAATATAATATTCGTCACAAAATAAACAATATTTTGAATAAAACAATGCAATTTTAATGCATCATACATAGAGTAAACTTCAATCATTCACAGACATTTCAGTCACTTGCACGCACCTTAATCATGCACAGGCCTCAGGAGTTAAGAGAGACGTGGAATCAGTATTTCTTGAAGCAATGGCAAAGTTTCAAGTTCCCAACTGAACACTTCAGATCATTTTATAGCATTAGAGTTTCAGTATATTTTTGAGAGAAAACTCGCTCATAAGAAGATTATCAGCTAAGAAGACTACTCACTCCACACTCCAATAGTGAATAGGTAGAGTTGCCTACTGCTTTTATCGATTCACTGTCAACTACTTCTATTGATATTTACCCTGGAATATTTAAGTGTGTATGTAGTACTTACATATTTCTCAAGAATTTATGGAGTTGAATCTGAAAATTTTTATATGCAAGCTCGATTAAGCAAAACCTTTTTTTATACGGTATGCTTTCAAATTCTTAATATGTTTGTGACTAGTGCAAACTTGTAATTTGATTATACAAACAAAACTTTTCAGCTGATTTTCACGTAAATAAAATTAGTTTGAAGTTTTCCTCTACGTTATATTTAAGATCTAAGAAATTAATATCGCAAAGTCATGCTTCGTAGCTGTTTCCCAAGGTAGCGCAAACGGGAATTTAAAAAGTTTGTAAAGTCAGAACCCAGCAAGCTGACTGCTCAACAAGCTGTCAGTTGTCATAGTACCAGCAAAGTGAACATGCATTCGCTCGAGTTCTCACTGTTCTGCAAGTAGCATTAATGACAAAATTATGCATATTAATTCTGAAGGAATCACAAGTCAGTGGTTAAAATAATTTAGAGCAGCGCACCAGTTTAGTTGCAAGCCTATGAGTGACCTCACAAAATTCATGTGTATTTCAAAGGTTGGAATATAGTAGATCTTTTTAAGCAGCATATCACGAGACTCGGACTTGTGGCGCTACGTAACCAGATTCCTGATCTCGTGGAGTGAGGCCGAGTTTTGGCTTTCGTTGACGCAGCACAGGTGTCTGGTGCGGTACTCGGGTATGGGTAGAATAGAATAGAATAAGGCAATAGGAACGAGCCGTTTGGCCCATTCTTGGTTCAATACCGAAGTCCCATGCCGTCGATACCGAAGTCCCATGTCGTCAAACCGAAGTCCTATGCTGTCGATACCGAAGTCCTATGCTGTCGATACCGAAGTCCCATGCCGTCGATACCGAAGTCCCATGCCGTCGATACCGAAGTCCCATGCCGTCCTTCAGGCACGCGGCGAGAAGGAAGGATTACTCCTCAACGAGTTTGGCCTCTTGTACTACCCTCTTAAACCTGGAGCACTGTACATGGGTATAGTTTGCCCGAGGCTAGTGACGTCCATGCCCATGTTCGGTGCTCCAGGGTTAAGCTAGTGAAGGTTTATAACCCTACTTTCAGGAAATTTTTAACTTTTAGACGAATAAAAGTGCGTGATGAAAGTAATTACATTTTTTCTTATTGATCTGACAACAATGCGAGCCATGAGTACTAAAAATACAGAAGGAACAAATCAGTTCAGAAATTTAATCGATGAGAATACATACTTAAAAATAACTTTCACAATATCGGACACATTTCCGTTACTGTTAACTTCTGAGGAATATAGTTTATTTTAATCTACAATTAATTGAAACAGGTTTTTTTTTTGAGCTGGCGATGAGAGATTCTCGGGCATTTCGTTCAGTGCTCTCGACGGTTCCATGCATAAAATTATCGAACAGAGAAAAGACTTGCAAATAATGAGATGAGATCTCGTACCTGATGTTTGCACAGGGCAACGAATTCTTCTCTCCAGCAGTCGTGTTATTGAAAGGCCTTTACGGTCACCGAACAATGAAATAAGAGACAATTTGTGAAATATGCCTAGCCTTAGTTTAGAGGGTCCCAGAAGGTACTCAAAGCATATACTGGGGTAAATTTAGTGAAAAACACTCATGGTATCATTCTCATCGGTTTTGAGGCTGAGAGATATGGAGTTCAAGAAATTTTGGTTAGAATGCGAATTCATAAATCCGTGAACTCGTGAATTAATTTTCATTATCAGAAATATTATTTGTAGCAATGATTAGATTTTGATAGGTATTTCTTCTGAGTTTCTCTATCATATTTTCCAACGTATCTAAAGTGTCGTCTACAGTGAAGCAACTCAGGTTCTTTAACACATTTCCTGCGCAGTGACACACCGGTGGGTCACTCAGGTTAGGGTCTGCAATTTGGTCAAAGCTTTCTAGTGACTGTGTGTACAAGTAAAGATTTGCACCGACTAGGCAATAGCAGTAACCGTAATAATTAAACTTTTATTGCATGGCACATGTTTAGCACAGCTAAGATGTGCATTTCAATTTTCATGAAGGTAACACACAAATAGCTTACCGACTACCGATACTAGCAATTTTCACAAAAAATTATTTTGTTGATGTGGACAAATTTTAGTACAAAACGCCTGCATTTGTATTTATTTCACTGTCAATACCATTTAAATTAAGAAGCTGTAAAGGGTGTTCAATAGTTATTGTAAGATTTAAATGTAAATTGAATTTTTGCTTCAACTTTGTTTTATGTAGAATTTTTGTGTATTAACCATATGTTTTCATATATTTTATTAACTATGATTCGTGCATTAACCATATGATATACAATCATATGTTTTCAGGGTATATTATTTATTTTAATAGCCAATGGGTTAAACAGAAAAATGGTTATTTCAGCGTTGTATAAGGCCGGAAAACCTTTAACGGTAATTACTAATGATAAATGCTTGTCTGGAGAACGTTGAAGCGGTCCAACGAGATTGGACAAGTAAAGAATAGGCTTGGACAAGATTGTCTTCGAATTACCACAACCTCAAAGCTGATAAAATCCAACCTGAGTAAAGGTCACAAAATACCCAACGACACCCCTCAGGAATCTGGCTAAAAAGGGGAATGTATCCGTCGGAACCATGTTCTCCATTTTCTACAATAATTTTACGACCTCTAATTACAAATATCAAAAGAAACAGCGCGACGACAAGCTACCAAATCTCGTGACAAAAAGAAATTTGATGTCTAGTGAAACTTTAACGCACTAAGTGACCGATTTTGATCTGGGACTGGTGAGACTGACTTCCAGGTAGTCACTTCGAGACAAGAAGGACCATCAGTGATGATTTGAACAGCGATTACTGAAACTGGAACGAGTCAATATTTTTTGTGAAAGTAGGGGTTAAAATTAATCAAGAAAATTATTGCAGCGACGTTCTTGCAGAAGCATTGTTGCCTTAAGCTAAAAATGATTTAAAAAAACGCTAGGTCATTTGGCATCCTCCCAAGGAGTTTAGAAACTACACGAGTAGTTGGTATCCTATGTTTCCCACTTCATCGCCAGACCTGAATCCTTTTCATTACAGAATCTATTTCCATACAGAAGATGACCGTTTAAGTGACACCACCAAAATTTGGAAGCACTGAAGACAAAACTAAGAAAAATGGGCTAAAACTCCTCAGAAAGTCATTCTTGACTCGTGCAGGGCTTTTTCTAAACTGCTTCAGCTTGTTATCGACGCAAACAGACGGTGAATTGAATAAAATGTTTTACTTGTCAACTATAACATGTTTAACAATTATTTTCATTTTGTGGCATTTGCGTCCATTAAAAAAGCATGAGCTTTAAAGGCTGAAAAGTAAATCATTGAACACGCTGTATTAATTCAAAGATTATCAGTCTAGGTTTCTTAAGCTCAGAACGATAAAATACAGTCACCCCTACGAATTGAAAGTAGGGCAGTAAGAGCAATCCTTTTCCGCTGTTTCTACGAGTATCGCAAATTTGCTGCCACAGTAGATTACGTCGAAACCCAAAGCCTGAACAAGCTTTCAAATGTGTCGTTTTCATCTCCCGTGTTTGTTCAGATTGGCCATACGTTGACTTCTTGGCGCTCTTTGTCGCACTTTACGGCCGTTATGAATCACCTCATGCACAAGAAGCCCAGCTCCATTGTCCACAGGCTTAGGCTTTTAAAATGAGAGGAATGTACGAGTATCTTGAGTTTGAGAATAAAGACCCTGCCCTTACACCCATGCTTCTCATGAATCTATTGCACATGAGTGAGTCCAGCAAGCGACACCTACAAGACGATTCACACACTACTCCTTCGGCAATATGACAGATACAAAATGGAACAATTGGGGCACAACAAAACAATTGGTACACTACAAGACAATTGGGACCCAACACAATAAGGGTACATAAAAATAATGGAGGTACAACAAAATAATGGAGGCACAACAAAACGCGATCGGGGCAAAATATA
>VCRD01001127.1:19717-30032 GCA_006783055.1 Trinorchestia longiramus
CTGAAAACAGAAAAATAACATACATTTTACATCAATATACCGAATAACAAAATTATTATAAAGAAAATAGGAACATATGCCAAGTTTTGATTGTTTAAATTATGTTCTAAGATTATGATGGTAAAATATTAGGTGTTTCCATTATTTTGTCCACCACCTGTACTCTGCAGACATCTGTGTTTAAGCTTCATATAAATGCGTTTTATTGCCATGCATTTAGCGACGATATAATCTAGCCTACATTTGGTGTTTAACCTGAAACGTCAGCTGTATTCCGAATCATTTGTTAGGTCTGTTAACGCGTTGCCTCCGACAACCAGTAGTGCAGCTGCTTGGCTGTGTTTCAGACTTCGTCCTAGTCGCTCGTGCTCATAACAACTCCGGATCTTGAACTCCGGTATTGCAGCGCTAAATCTACCAAGAATTTCATATCGCTATAAGTTAGGATATCCCGTCATCCGAGGGATAATTACTGCCATCTCGTGCTGGTTGGGTTATGAACAATTGACTGTTGTGGTTAACTATTCTGGCAGCTGATTGACAGGTGTGAATTCTTTTTGGTTATAATTCTAGCAAGTGACCTATCTCATGACAGTCGGCACCTGTTATTATCGCTGCTGGTTACTATTTTGGCAGTTGTCTCAGCAGCTCTCGACTACTGACAGGTGAAATTGTTTCTTCTACATTTCTATAAGATATATGTGTACGAGTATTCTATAAGTTTGGTATATGTGTTGTCCAGATGCGTATACCATGTGCGTTGTGTTGACGTCTATGTTGCACTTAATGTACAATTCGTTGGGTAGATTTGGCCGTTCAAATACGGACATTATTCAGTAAAAGTTTGCAAAATATTTTCAAAGCAACTCTGGTATCTCACTATATCTGCTATTGTTCGTACGACTTCTTCACTCCTGTATTTGTGAAAGTGGAGTCTGCTTTTGTGTTGTTGAGTATTCGTACTTTTCAAATCGAGTTTTACCTGTCGTCGTAGGTGCCGTCCTCAGTTAAAAAATGATTTTCGTAGCTAAATATGAACATTTTGTAGTTCATGCCATGTAGCTGCGCATCAGAAACGCGAGTGTTTTTGTGTAATTATTGAAGTAAGTCAACTCCCTGACACTGAATGGAGGGGTGCCAGGCCTTGTGTCTTAACGCATTTTGATCAAATCAGAGCGCAGATAATCTTTATAGATATTGAAGCTTGTTAGTTAGAATACTGTTCTGTGACACCAAAACACATTAAAAATGCGTTCATTTTAAGCAAGGCTGTTTTGTGTCTTCTTAGCTTTAAGAATCCATCGTTCGAAAGTGCACAAAAATATATTCACAATAATTTCAAATTTAGCATTTTAAGGCTGCGTTTCTCTCGATAGGGGGATGCTGAATGCTGTTTTCCTTCTAGGTTGACGAAAGACAGCGTTCGTCAAGGATAAGAAAAAAATAGAGGATTTATGCTCCTTGTTCAAGTCTCCGTTAATAGCCTTTGAGATTAAGCTTTCTTCATTTCTTTCAACAGCTGCCCACTGCAGTGTCAACAAACTTTTTCCACGAATCTGTTGTGGACACAGTTTAAAAATTAAATGGCATATCATTCCATTTTTTCTTAATTTTCAGCTCATCGTATCTCGTTATTGTTTTCACTTCAATTTTTCGTCTCATAAAGATGCTGGTTTTCCGGCTGCAGTGGTCTGTGCTCGCCACGATTTATTTGGTACCCACTAGGCTTACCTTCAATGGGAACTTAACCGGGGTTCTCTGGAGGGTGATCTCAAATTTTCGGCTGTGGACTCCGGAATTTGATCATTATTGTAGGCGAGGTGATAGCGGAAGTTTATTTAAGCATCGTCAGAAATGTAAGGAATGGCATACGTTGATGTAAACGTTATTTGTTTGTCATTCATGGTTAATAATGGTAAATATTTAAGAAATGAAGGCACTATCACGAAAGTTGTATAATAGTTTATATTAATGAGAAAGGCGCCTTGGTATTGTCAAAAAAGGAATTAGTGGTAAATGTTGATTAGAAAACATTTTAGTATTGTTAAAAAGTCAATAAGCAAGAGTAATAATTATCATTTGATGAACGATGTCTTCTCGTACGGTTCGAAAATGTGTACAAATGACAGACTGGATTGTCTACTCTGGGGATCAGTTATGGAATGTTAGTGTTACTTCCAGGAACATCTTGGAAACCCTGCAAATTTGAATGCACCCTTGTTCCCACCTCGGCTACATGGCTGCTGCTGCTTCTTCAACACGGCAATAATGAATGATGCTCATCGATGCTTTCACAGCGAAGTAACCTCAACGCACGACTTGCTTCGAAATTTTCTCCAGCGAATGTTTTTCTAGTGTAGTATTTATTAGAATGGACCGACAAATTCACCCACAACGATTGCCTAACTTGGACCACCTCGAGTTCCTGTTGTGTTGACTACGAATTTTTAAAGTTGGTGCTCATTTTGTTGACTTAGAGAGCGAGTTACGAATGCCGTCTACTCCATCTTGCGACCATCGACGCGCTCTACATGTGAAGCTGTCCCACGTGTACCGTCTGCTGCAATTACAATTTAACAAAAAGAATCAGGACATAACAGGTGATGTTAGTCGGTCGCGCAGAGTTTCTCAGCTGAGGGAATAAATAAGGCACTGTCCTGCTGCTGATCTGGTGAACTTGCGCTCCTCCGAGAGGCAAGTAGGATTCCTAAATTCTCCTACACCGCGTGTCTCCCAGACATGCTAGGTTCCCGTGCTAGGTTTAGCAGCATTAGCTGTGATAATCTTTTGTGAATGTTAGTATTTGAGGTAGAAAGGCCTTTATTTTCATTTCGGTCTCCTGAAGATGCTGATGAACTCAATAATCTTTTCTCTGAACGACATTTCATAACTTGTTTTCCACTTGATCTAGGATAGCAGATGTGAACCCTCATCTTCTGCTCAGGGATGTCGAGGTGTATCCCCATCTTCTACACGGGGATGTCGGGATGTACCCCCATCTTCTGCACGGAGATGTCGGGATGTATCCCCATCTTCTGTACGGGGATGTCGGGATGTATCCCCATTTTCTGTACAGGGATGTCGGGATGTATCCCCATCTTCTGTACGGGGATGTCGGGATGTACCCCCATCTTCTGCACGGGGATGTCGGGATGTACCCCCATCTTCTGCACGGGGATGTCGGGATGTACCCCCATCTTCTGCACAGGGAAGGAGAGGAGGAATCATGTCTGTGAACGCCTATTCGACCACTTTCTGGAAAGTAGAAGATTTTTCCTAATTTATGTAATTTATGTCCTGCCTTCCAGAACAGCATCAATAATAATAATAAACATAATGATGCTAATTGTATGATATTCAACGGAACAACCACTAATACGATATTATTGGTTTGGTGTGGATGGGGCAGCTTTTAATGAAAATGATGATAGTATTAATAATAAATATTATCGCCGCCTTAAAGTTCACATTCGCGTTGCAGTTTGAGCGTTATATGCTGGAGTTGCAGGCACTACTTGCAACTGTACCATGCTTTTCCTATTAAGAGCGTTAACGTACAACTGTCTTTCTTTGCTGTCTAGGGTGAAGTGTTTATCATTCTAATTGTTTGTGTGGGCATCGTGAGCGCGTGTAGCCTCGATACACTCAAAATTGATGCAACAAAGAACATCTGTTTTCACTATAAGCTTGTGATTATAGCTGTGTAGCTAGTTACGTATGTCGGTGTTTTGTATAGAGTTTATATCGTTGTTGTACAGGGTACACTTTGTACTCCAGCTTTGTGACAGAAGAGTTAGTTAGTGAGAGTTCGTAGGACTTTCGCTTTTTTTGGAGTTTACAGAGTACGTGTCAATTTTTGGACTATTTGCGTTGCTTTTTTGCGAGTGTTTTGCAAAGGAAAACGAGTGTTGGTGCAAATTTTAACGCATGTCTCCCAGCAATGTTGACCTCCGTAGCAAGTTAAGCTGCCGGAGGTTTTGGGCTGCTGTAGGAGTTGAGTACGTGAAACAAAGAGTTGCAACTCGCGTGTTTTGATTAATAAACTCACTGAAATATCTCGATTTCGTGACGGGTTTGTATGACGGAGAGCGGAATACGTTTTGTTAGGAACAACTAGCTACTCGACTATTTGAAAAGATGGACACGCAGAGCTTTCAAAAGCACCAGTTTAAGTGTCGGAGGGCTGTTTGAAAAGCAGCGTAGTCTTTGACAGCAGCATGTGATGTTCTGATGTTTATGACCATTGCTCTTCTCAGGTGGATGTGTTTTAAGGGCTGAGTATTTTTGTGTGCGGGTTGTTTTTGGCCGAGTTTTTGGAGCCGACGGGCTGGCGGTGCCCGTCTGTGGGTGCCTTAACACCCAAGTGTGGTTACACTCAAACCTCGTTATTTGTCGTAATTTAAGATTTAAAAAGTTTAAATACGTAGGGAAACGTAAATAAAATTCCCAAAAATAACGGTAATACTGAAATATCGAAAAAATGCTCTAAAAACACTACAAATAGCGAGTCAATGCGATAAAGAAAATATCGAAGTTTGAGTGTACTGTTGTAATTGTTATGCTCTTCACAATCTAGCTGTATATCGTGTGTTTGTGTTCGTGATGTACGCGTGCCACATCAACGGCTAAGAGAACTTTCGCTGAATCACATCCGAAGTTAGAGATTCTTGAAGCTTCTGTTTCAAAGAACAAAGCCGTTAATGCCTGTAACTCGTTTCACAACTGATTTCAGTTAGACTTTAGGCTTCTTTTTGCTAATTGATTATCATGTAGCTTTCTTGTATCAGCGGGTGTGTGCTCTACTCTTTCATTTGTGTTATATTCTCCTTGCTGTCAAAGATCTGAATTGAAAGTAGAAGATTTTTCTTGATTTATGTATGCACGACCATATTAGGCAACTTAACGTCGGACATGTGCATATCTCAGCTTTATTATTGCAAGCCAGAATGACGGTCAGTTTAGATAAAAGTGGTACTTGGTTTTTGTTTTTATGTTACCTAAATTTTTGCAAACATGAATGTGAAGTCTCAGTTTTATCCCGATGCTGGCTGATGTGTTATGGTGAACCTGCTTTCAGCTTACTTCAGGGGCTAAGAGGCGTTGCTTGACATTGTCTGACCTCGTCTGAATGCTTCGGAGTCGTCGCATTTCTTTGAACACCTGCAGGCACGCACAGTAAAAACAGCAAAATTTGTGTCTCGAGTCCATTGTAGGTCTAATTTAGTAGCAATATTCTCTACTTTCCTGCTCTTCTGTTCTTAGCCATTACATTGTTGAGTTCAAAGTTTACATGTTTTCTTGGAATGCTTTTAGTCAGAATATTCCTCATTCTCAAGCGACTCGGGTGTTCAGAACACTTCCTTATCCTAGCTAAGCTTTCATAGCGCTCTACTGTTTGCCAAGGCGCAGGGAACTTGCTAAATTCAAGCTTGTGTGGGTCTAAAAATAAAGTAGTCGTCGTGTTGCTTAGTGTGGCCCTAAGCGGCTTTGAGTTAGGAATAAGCTGGAGAAGTTTACTAATCGCTGATAGCTAGCAATTCGCGTGGCTGCGGCATCTGCTTTGAGTAAAGGTTAGTAAAGTGGGAGGGTTTTTCTAAACCTTGTTCGTTGTTGAGTTTCAGTTGGTCTGCGTGATTTTTATTTGTCCATCCTTGATTTCTGCACTCATAGATGTATACTGTCCGCCACTTAGAGACTCTTCCCTTAAAGACTTGAAATTAATCCGAATTCTTAGCTACTTGAAATCAGCAGTTCTATTAACAAGTTTCATGGGCTCAGTTGTAAATCGAATTTTTGTCCAATGCTTTCTCTCGTAAGGACTCGGGTGTACTGAGCAACTCATGTGTTTCTCTGTGTCAATTGCCTGCTTTTGTTTCATTTTATGTTATTTCGAAAAATCTTTCTTCCCTCTTTCCCGCCGCTTGTAGCGGGTTGTGCATATGGAGACAATGAAATTTTACTGCTATGTGTTAGACTGGTCATTTTTTCACCTTGTTTCACTCTGGTAGTCGCCTTAATGGAACGAAAACGGGGTCCAACGCTGCGTATATTAAGAAAATCACGGTTTTATTGCTCGGCTGTTCACTGCCTCTACTGAAACACTTCTACCGCGAGTGCGATGGTGGGACACTTCCTCGCTACCAAACTTTGTGTGGCAGTTAGCATTCTTCGTTGTGGCAACATGTGTATCAGCTTTAGGTTCTAGGGGAGCGTAGTTGTAACTGAAGACCATAACTTATATCATAACTTGGTTGTATGCATGTGGTATGTTGCGTTTGTGTCGTATACTTATTGTATTGTTTGTGTAGAATTTGCAGCTTATTTTAATTTTAAGAAATACTTTCCACAAGTTTAATTATTTTGATGTTTCCACTTTTATATGGGGAAATATTGCTTGGGAACGAACGACCACCTAGCTTGTATTATGCACTGCGATTAACTTACTTTGTCTGCCGTTGTGTGGTGGGTATCCAGAATACGGTGTCCGCTGTTGCAGTTTGAATACTCAATATTCTTCTGGGACGACCTTAGCTACCCACCGTAGATTCTGCCACCCTAATCTTCGCTGTATTGCGGAAGCTCAAAATTAAAATAAAATAAACTTAATTTTTCTTTTTCGTCTCTCGTGGGATTGGCGGACATATAGTACATCCGATATAATTTAGTAAATTTCCGATGATCGTGTGCTTTGTGGGTACTCACATTTTTTAATTTGGGTACTCACTGCCACTGTTGAAATGGATGCAGAACTTTATACCATTTAACCCTTTAGCGACGAAAAGGACCATACGGTCCTCTTTTACGATCTTTAGGAAAATTGTTCTAATAATTAAACAGTGAGCAATATGAAGTTGCTACTAGGTTTAAACGCAGCGGCATGTTACAGCGTCGTTCTTTTGGCTGCCTGGCTCTCAGCGTGCTTCATTGCATCAGTGTACAGACGGTCTTTGTGAGCTTAAATGTAGAAACTAGAAAAAGAAATTCGTCGTTAAAGGGTTAATATCCTATTCGTAGTCCGACGGTTCTAAAAACGATCAAGAATCTGACGACTAGATTAATTCGAGGTATAAAAATTACTCCCAATTTGCTAGATTTTTATCCAGATTTTAAATATTCGCTGGGATGATTTGGCGCTGGGATCCTGCTTTTATCATCTCACCGTACAGGATTTACCTCGTCTGCTGGACGAACTGTTGGTATTTACTAAAGACTCGTGTACTGAAAAAAAGGGGAATTCTTCCCCCTTCTCTAATTTTAGACTCAGGAGTCCACCTCATTTTGAAGAACCAAAAAAATGTGCGTGCGTTCATTGTTCTACACTTCACTAGTAATTGTAGGTTTAAATTTGTGCACTTCTCTAGTATTGTACGGATAACTTTCTATGTTTATTGAATTTATGTACTTCTTAATCTACGCTACGAATATATATTCTACGATGTTTTCGTGATGTTTTATTTCGTACTTCAGTGTTTTTACTTTCGAACACACGTGTTTGAAAACAAGTGCCAAGCGTGCTCGAGTGTTTGTTTCCTGACACTACTTTGTGACAATTATTTATTGCTTGAAGTGCTTTCTTAAAGATGATATAAATTTATGACTTTTAAATGTTAAATTTCATGGTTCAAGTATCAGAGATTTATGGTGGTCTACCTGAGCATGCATTGTGGTTGCCATCTGAAAGGTGATCACTGCGGACCTAGAATTATTTTTTGACAATTTGATGGTGTGAAGATTATTCTTAAACAAAGCGGATCCTCATGTGCGTATTGGAGGGTGACCTCACAGGGAGAGCTGCCGTAAATATTTGCTTGAAAAATCATGTTCATGTGTTGAATAAGAGCGGGAACGTCCTATGAGTTATTTTCTCTTACGAAATATGGACAGTGTACAGACTTGCTTAAACTGCAGCGGGGTGATGCGGGAGGTAAAGGTAAAGAACCGCTATCTGTACCACTGAGTTTCCATGTATTATTCCATGTGGATTGAGTATTTCACGAAATTTTCAATGCACGTGAAATTCATACTGCTTTGAAATTTGTTCTGACTTATTGGCAAAATGTATTTTCTGCCGTTCTTTGTGGAGAAGGAAGTAAAATCAGAAAATAATTGAATAATATGAAGAAAAACGGTAAAAAGTAAAAAAAGTCACGTGCATTGTGTGGCGTATGCAACCCAGCCAATGAAATAATTAATTTTAGTGCATAGAATATTACTCGTGTGGGCTCTTCCATGCTCACGTCTCTAGCAGCATCAGCTGTTATGAACTCTTTATTTTCATATCCTAATCAAATACTTCATTGATGAGTGAATTTTACATATTACGGCAGTGAGACTCGGTAATCATTTACTATAAGTATCTCAACAATGAATAACTTCTACAGGTTGCAGAATTGAGGCTTGTTGCAGATAATTTAACACAATTATCCCATGGCTTGGGTGCAATATTATTTTAAGGCGGCATTCGTATTTTACAGCATGTAAACGCAGTTGGCTGTCGAAGACGTGGTAGCGACTGACGTAGGTGCACCAAGGAAACGGCGGACGTACGAAGGTAAGGTGCGTCTTATTAAAAGGGAACTCAATCTTATCGTGAAAAATAAATTACACGAACAGGTAACTCAAAAGAAATTACTGCATAAAAAATTATTACACGTTTTTTAAATGGTAAGCATGATAGGATACTTATATTCGGGCAGGATGAGCACTAGTATAAAGACATAAAGAGATGTGGGGGATCTATCTGTGTGCGTAAGGATTAGTGAACGCCACAATAAATTTTTATGATGATATATTGGTGCTGAAATTTTTAGTAATTATTAATCTAGGGACTACAAAACACAACTGGGACTGAATCTCGTCAGTATTAAGACATTTTCTTTGCAATTTCTTTTGAATACCAACTGGTGAGGGCACCCACCTGCTATGCGGAAGGCCTCGGGTTTGTTCCCCGGAGCTGTCACGGTCTATTTGTGCTTGACGATTGACAGCTAGACAGAACATGTCCAGCAACTATGACACTGGACGCTTGGCCACACCTCAACCATGCTCATCGACACGCCCCTAAGAGCCTCTACTTCAAACTGCGCAGAGGACGGGGATTTCGTTTGCAGCATCACTACTTCTCCGAAGACCTTATCGATAAGCACCGTCATTATTCGTAAGATGTTAGCATGAAGAATTTAAAACCCAATGTATATGTACTGTATACTTTGTTGGAAATAAAGTTCATTGAGAAATCGCAAGTAGAAAACACCGTACCTTAAAATTCATAAGTAATTATTTTGGCATTCAAACCAATTTACTATTATTTCCAGAGCAGAGTCTATCGTCATCTTCATCCAGAACACTTACAGCTGCTCATAAGCACACATGAACAAACACAAAACACCAACTATGCCAGGGAAAAACTCGTGATTTTGAATTGAAAGGAATGGGCCCAAGTCGCCCTCTGGTGGCCAGGTAGGCAAGTGAGCGCAAGCTAATTTAGTCTTTATCGACGTCACGAACCTGTTATCTTTTCTTTATCGTGCATACATTATTCTCATTATCCTCTAAGTTCATGATAAGCATATGTCTCCTAGCATACTAAATATAGATATCTATGAGTTTAAGAACGAAGGAAAAGGTCATTAATAATGAGAATATGTTAAAAGGGAGCATATTAGTGTTGACTGGGTGATTGCAACGAGTTGCACGCAAGGAGCCGTTGTGATGTAGAGTGGCCTTGCTCTTCGAACCTTTCTCAGGTACGCTAGTCAGTGTACATTCTGTCATGGCAAGGTGAGGTGTCTGAGGTTATGCCTTAGGAAATGTTACACGATAATCGAATTCTGTGTTTTGGTTCCATGCATCTTACCGCATTATAAAAAGTGAAGTTCAGTGTACTTAATTGGAAATGGAGAGGTTCGACAGAAGTGGAGCGAGTATTCTAGTGTTTTACAAAGGTGTTAATTTAGGCAGAAGACATAAAATTCCTGTCTATAGTCTGAGGAGTTTAGTAGTAGTGACGCTGGTGCTGCAAGTGGTGTGTGTAGTGGCAGGTCAGTTTCGGAACGAGCAAGACCCTGAAGACTATCGCTACAAAGATAAGCTCCCCAACTCTCGAGGATGGAACCCCTACACGACCCCACGTCCCTCCATTGGGGGCTACAGCTCCGGGAACACCTACCACGGCACCAACAGGAGGTACGGGCACTACGACCAGGCCAACGAGCGCCGGGGCTACGACGGCCGCTTAGAGAACGAGGATCTGTACACGAACGCCCTGCGCTACGGAGGAGGAGGGCGCTACCTGACGCAGAGCCTGTACGACGGG
>VCRD01001127.1:30154-46300 GCA_006783055.1 Trinorchestia longiramus
ATTGGGATCAGTATTAATTACCATAGTTATGAATTAACATGACCATAAATCGGCATGACAGTCAGTTGGAATGAATAAATTGAAATGGGCAAATACATTATTGCAGTGAGCCCATATACATATATGCAGTGCCCATTTATTGAAATGGGCATGTATTGAAATGAGCCTTCAAGAAATGGGCATGTAATAATCAAACGGACATATAATCAAATGGACATATAATCAAATGAGCATATAATCAAATGGATATAAATTAAATGGGTCATACTCTAAAATGGGGATAAATAGAAATGACCATGAATTGAAATAGAAATGACTATGAATTGAAATGGCTATACTCTGTCACCATAAATTGAGGAGCAATGCATGCTGTTTGACAGGCGCAAGGAAGGCTGTTGTGCTTGGGAGCAGATGGCTTTGCTCAAAACAAAAGCCTGGTTCGTGAAGGCTTTTTTTGATTGTTCTTGAAAGTGACCACACTTTTCATTAATTCACTTTCATCAGCTCACGAGGCAAGCTATTCTACGAATTTAACAGGTAATCGAGCTGAGTTCTTGCATGAATATTTTTTGGGCATTTCTTTCAAAAGAATTAAGTCAGAGGAAAGTTAGAAAGAATGAAAGAGCAAAGCAAATGAAATATCCTGAGTAATTTTAGCTTAACACATTTCCTGCGAAGTGACTCACCGGTGCGGGAGTTAGGTTAGTTTCTGTACATTTTTTTCAGAGCTTTCTAGTGACTGAGTACAGAGTAAAGATTTGCACCGGCTAGGGCAGCACAGGAAACGAGTTAAGTTAGCTCGTAGAATTTAAAAGGAAGAGGCGGTGAAAAGAAACCAATGATACTGTCGTGTGTGAGGTTTGGCGGAGTTCGGAGGCATGCTGTAGAAATCTTGTGAGCAACGCTACTTCTGCTCCATTTCACCTAGTGTGAGTAATTTATGCACTGGGTGCCTCACCGTTACAAGATCCCAAAAGTTATAGGGAACTCTTGAAAACTAGTGCACCCAGTCGTCAAAAATGATGGCAGAGATTTTACAATAAAACCCGTGCCATCAAAAATGATGGCAAATACTATTGGAAAGATATTAAATAAAATTACATATAAGAACGCAATGCAATATACTTAATTTTATATGAATTTACAAAAGACAAACGGTTTAATTGAGTATTTATTTAATGACAACATTCCTAGTGAAAACTAAGGCACTTAGTTTTCTACTGCTGCAATTGACTCTGCAATTCATGTCATATTCGGGTACAATGTACCCGAATCATAGGGCAATATACCGCCGAACTCGGTATCTACGATACGGACTCGAGTATATAAGGCTCTGAATGTCTCTAATTTTTTGAAAGGGACACGAACATATAAATAAATAAATAATTATATAAATAAATAAATATATAAACACACGACGGTCATTCTTAGTATTAGAAGATTCATGTGCTCCTATAATCAAGCTATGCATCAACAGCTGCATGGATTTTAAATATTATATTGTGGATACCACAGTAAAAACTTAGAACTCAATTTTTGAGATGCATCAGTTTGTTTTCGGGTCCCGTAACGCTGGGACGCCCTGTACTTTTAAACACGCGTGCACTATACTACGATGGAAATATCCAAGCAGCAGTTAATTAGTATTACGTATGTACGTTTGATGTAGGTATAGCGTTTAACGGTCGCTGCTATTGCATTTAGAGTTTGAACTCGACCTCCTGAGTCTCTAGAAGCACTCATGTCTGTCAATCGGAATAGAATTGTACGTCTTACATAAAAGAAAAGGATAATTTAAAATTCGATAATATTTTGATATTTATATATATATATACTGTATATTATATACATATAATATATTTCTGAACCTTAGCGATTTTTTACACGTTGTTTGATGGCACAAGTCTGGCGATTATTCAGACAAATACTAACAAATCTTTCAACACTAGTAGACCCACACGTAAAAATTCACGTGTTTTTTACTGGATTTTTTCGTTTGATTTGCCAGTGGATGCAGGCTTTGAGATGGAGTTTCCACATTGAATTATACAAGTACCTTTGGTATCCACAATACAATGATCACAATACATGTATACCCTACCGAATTTTCGCCTATCTAAATCCTTAAGAACGTGACAGAGACGGACCAAGCAAGCAGGCAATAAACTGCATTATTACATAGTGGAATTTTCCTCTATTTTAGTCCAGAATCTTTCAGCAATAAATATTATAATTTTATTGGAATGTCCAGGAACACCACTGCCTAGACGCAGTGACCAGTAGCACTACTACTCTTAAGCAGTAGTGCTACTTAAGTAGGAGTGCTATTAGTAGTAGTGCTACTAGTAGTAGTAGTGCTCACTTCTTGCTTACATACAACATCATTACTATTCTTGAGATCTTATCGATAAGCATCATCACTTCTCTTGAGATGTTAACATTGAGAATTTAAAGACCATTGTATCTGCACTGTATACTCAATTGGAATTAAAGTTCATTTACTCCAGTGCCAATGACCAATACCACTGTAACACAGTAACACTAAGACTTGTGTAGTACGGCATGGGACTTAGGTAGAATGGACTAAACTACTCATTTCTGTTATCTTGTTTTATTCTACTGTCTAGCGACAATGCCCAGTAAACCATTGTTTAATACAATTGTTCATTAACGCGATTCTGCAGTAACAACTTTCGAAAAATTGACACTATAATTTTGCAATAACGTTAATACGAAACAAACTAATATCAGAAAGAAGAAACCGTATAAAGCGTCTTCTCTACTGCGAAGATAAGCTTCGAAAAACTAGAGGGGCATTTTCATGCTTCACGGAAGTTCTAATAAAAGTTTGTAGTGTGACTCACTCTTGATGTGTTCACAAGCAGCACGTTGTCAGTGGCTGCTCTTATCTCTTGTCGTGAGGAGCACAAGCAGTCACTGTTACATGTGTGAATGAACCTCACCACGAACCTCACCACGAAGCTCACCACGAACCTCACCACGAACCTCACCACGAACCTCACCACGAACCTCACCACGAACCTCACCTTTGCCTACATGCGCCAACGCAGAGGAGGGAAGGAGTTGTTGGAGAGTAGTGGGGTTGTATGGGAGGAGGAAAGGAGTTGTTGGAGAGTAATGGGGTTGGATGGGAAGAAAGGAGTTGTTGGAGAGTAGTGGAGTTAGATGAGAGGAGAGGAGTAGTTGGAGAGTAATGGAATTGTATGGGAGGAGAGGAGTTGTTGGAGTAGTGGGGTTGTATGGGAGGAAGGGGTTTGTTGAAAGAGGCAATACGATGTTGGTGTACCATTGAACGATACTGGTAGCGGAACAAATGCAAAAGATGCAGTTTATTTAAAATAAAGTTGGTACATAAGATATAACACATTAATTGATTGATATAAATATGATATGGCAGTTTGTTTTTAGAATGCCTTGATACGAAAGAAATCATAAAATTCTAGATATTTCATAGTGACATAACATAAATGCTTGTGCTTGAACCACCGAGAAGAAAGAACATCCGTATTTCACCCTGACAACGCGTGACGTGATAATACAACGCTAAATCACAGATATGTCACTCTGTCGGGATCATAGATGACGTAGAGATCAAAAATGAAAGTTAGGCACGAAATCTAGTAGTAAATACGCGCGAAGTTCACAGATCTTGTGGATCAAATAGTGGGGCTTGTCACATTTATAAAATGTTTCTTGGTCGAAGCTGATTTTTATTCGTGTGATTCTGATCGAACACGACTCTAGTTAGTGTGATCTTGATCTAAGATATGTTCAGCAGGCTAGATATACCTACACGTGAATTCAACACAAAAACTCCAATAATACTGAAATTGGAAAGTTCAGCATTCTATTGTTTTGTCTAAGTTTTATCATTTGTTTTCAGCTGAATTTTTTTGTTTACTGGGCACACCTTTTAAAAGCAACGCGTAACTCGTGTTAGTAGAAATAGTCATAATAATTTCGAACATTTATTTCCACCGATATCGTCCTGTTCTCTTTCACTGAATTTTTGCTATGTGAGAGCTACTCAGTTCTTAGGCAAGAATTTTTCTTGCGAAAATTTGAAACTTCAACTTAAGAATTAGTTGTTGCCAGTGAAGAGATTTCGTTCTACGCTTAATTAAGTTACCAGTTAAGATATTAACTTCAACGCTTAATTAGATATTACCTAGCGAAGAAAATAACTTTTACGCTTAATTAGGTGTTACCTAGCTAAGAAAATTAACTTCAACGTTTAGTTAGGTGTTACCTAGCTCAGAAAATTAACTTCAACGTTTAATTAGGTGTTACCAGTTAAGAAAATTAATTTAAGCGTTTAATTAGGTGTTACCAGTTAAGAAAATTAATTTCAACGTTCAATTAGGTGTTACCAGTTAAAAAAATTAATTTCAACGTTCAATTAGGTGTTACCAGTTAAGAAAATTAATTTCAACGTTCAATTAGGTGTTACCAGTTAAGATGGAAACACTGGGAAGTATGATGGTGTAGCGGGCAGCGACATCACGCGCTGCCTCAACAAATCCAGGAACGCTTTCAGAATGTTGAACACAATTTGGAAGTCATCTCAGTCCAGAACCACGACCAAACTAAGGCTGTACCAGAGCTGCGTACTTTCCACCCTATTGTACGGCTCAGAATGCCGGAGGATGACGGGAAATGACCTCAACAAGTTTACTTTTCTCACTAAGAACCTAAGGAGAATGCTGTGCATTTTCAGTCTTAAAATTATCACCAATCAGGAACTGCTCACCCGCTGCACCCCGGACAGCGTGGACAACAAATTCATGTGAAGGTGATGGAAGAGGGTTGGATATGTCTTCCGGTGAGAGCAGGATGACATCACACGTACAGAGCACAACATCACACGTACAGAGCACAACATTACACGTGCAGAGCACAACATCACACGTACAGAGCACAACATCACACGTACAGAGCACAACATCACACGTGCAGAGCACATCACACGTGCAGAGCACAACATCACACGTGCAGAGCACAACACACGCGCAGAGCACAACATCACACGTGCAGAGCACAACATCACACGTGCAGAGCACAACATAGTCTAGTAACTAGACGAGAGAACAACTTTGAAGTGTCCGTTTACCGAAAAAATACTTTTTCTGGTCTAGGAATGAGCTTTTTCAGCTATTGCACGTTCCGTTTTAAACTGAATTGCATTAAAACTATGCTTTCCCATGCTTATAAAATATATTCAAATTTTAGCCTCCTTCATTTAGAGTTCTCGTTTTTAACTGAATTTTTCCGTTAAAATGGTTTTAGATCTGCATTCATCGAATACCAAATAGGTAAATTTTTGAACAAAATGTTTCAAAATACCAATGTTTCACCAAATTCGACGTCTCAGCATCGGATCTCTCAACCAATTTATCTGTGTTTACCATATTTTGGACCTTACTCAGAAAAGCTGAAAACAGAATTACTGGCCCTCCTAGACATTTTACAGGCATAGAATTTCACATAATATTAAGGAACAAATTTACAATTGGTTCTTTCTTCAACACTAAAGACAAACTTCCGTCCACTATGCAGGCCTCTCTAGTGTATTCGTACAGTTGTGCTCGTTGTGCATCTGAGTACGTTGGCATGACCACACGTACTCTCGGAGCTAGAATGGCAGAGCATTTTGGAGTTAGTTACCGCACTGGTGCTCGTCTGACCAGTCCGTCTCATTCTGCTGTTCGCGATCATGCGGAAACGTGCAATACGATACCCCATTCTAGTCATTTCAAAGAAGTACGTGCAGCTTCAAGTGTTTTAGATCTTAGAATTTTAAAGTCTCTTCATTTTTAAATGCAAGCCTTCACTTAACAACTAGTTAAGCTCATATCCCCTTACCATTATAGGTTCTTAGTTGTGTTTTTAGTCATATATCTCTTTTAGCTATGCTTCTGAACTTATGTTTGTACATCTTTTTCTATTTTTTTTGTTTCAGTGGTGTATGTTAGATTTTCTTTTCAAAAAAGCTGATGATGGGTGTTAGCCCGAAACGTTCGCATTATAATGAAATTTTTATCAGTGTTTTTTGCTCTCCTCTTTTCATTAAAATTGAAGAAAATTCCAGAAATATGCCTGACAACATCACACGTACAGAGCGCGACAACATCACACGTACAGAGCGCGACAACATCACACGTACAGAGCGCGANCACGTGCAGAACGCGACAACATCACACGCGCAGAGCGCGACAACATCACACGTGCAGAACGCGACAACATCACACGTGCAGAGCGCGACAACATCACACGTGCAGCACTGTATTGGACACCAGAGGGAAAAAACAAGTGAAGACGACCTAAGAACACCTGGCTGGGGACTCTTGAGACTGAACTGGAGACCATCCACCACACCTGGAGGACCATCCAGGAGCTGGCACGGGGTAGACAGGAGTGGGGAAGCTTTGTTGCAGCCCTGAGTGCTGGGCCGGTAAAAGGGCACGAGTGACTGAGATAAGATAAGTTTCACGCTTAATTAAATGTTGTCAGTTAAGACATTAACTTCAACACTTAATTAGATTTTACCAGTTGATATTAATTTCCCCACTTTAGCTTAGATCTTAGGTGTTACCAATTCAGATATTATCTTCAACATTTAATAGTAATTTCAGACTAGAAAACTAATACTAAACCTTGAAAATTGTAGGGATAATCTTAATTGTTCAGATTAAGATAAGTTAACTCTCACCCATTATTAGGTTAGCCAGGTAAGATTAAATTTCAAGTAAATACTTAGTGTCGCTACTTCTCTGCTATTATTTAATGAAGGTGATGTCAACCGAAGAAGCAAACTTAAATAATTTTTCATTCAGGTATGCAAAAGCTGAATATTATCCCATACTTCATTTAAGGGTATTCTACAGCTGTGTGTTATATGCTTTATATGATTCTACCTCATCGCCTGCGGATAATTTGCTTTTGAAAACACGATAGACCTGTACTCCATCCATACACTGACGCTCTTGGTGAGATTTTTTTTTTAATTATTGCGTTTCGTTTCTCCACACATCAAGTGAACTGTCAATTATATCTTCATCACGCTCAACTCAACATTTCATCACGCACAAATCGCTGGCTTCGTTTGTGCGCTTAAACCTGCAATCGTTAAAAAGGCACCGCGCAGCTCCAGGATTTTAGCTTCGATCTGTCATTGTTGGAGCTTGAGTTGGGCCACGTGTGGCTGCTTTAACCTTATAAACAATCCATTATACCTTCATTAAATATCTACTTTAAATTCTACGAAGTAATTATAAAAACGAGCTATAAGTAAGAGTGGTTGTGTGTACATCAATTTTTGATCTGTTGTGAGAATTACGTTCATTAGGAAATTATGAAAGTGGTCTACAATTTCCTCCTTCACGGAGCTTTAAACTACTCGTGTACTGCGTTCAATAATTTCTCACTAGGAAAACTTTTTTATATTACTGGCCTGATTCGTGTGTGTTGAATGGAGCTATATTTATTTTGTTCAACGTCAACTGACTTCAGGTCATGAAATGCGCTTGTGGTATTGACTGCTGATTTATAATCTATTGCCTTAACAAACGTGCGATAAAACTAATTTCAATGAGTTTTTTAAATGTGAGCTTTGATTGATATAATCTGTCTTTTTGAGAACTTTAGTTTTGTTGTTTGTCCACAAACTGTTAGGTCTTATTTGCTGTAGTATTTATTCTAAATTTGACGTCTCACAAAACATGGAGTTTTACTCAACACGATATCCTTCCACTCCTCATACAAAGTCTTTCACATTATCTATAGCTGGTTTTATAGAACTATTGCCTGTTTTTTTTACCTTTTTTCATGTCGAGGTAATCAACAAACGACACAAAGAGTCCTAACTTAGACCCGCCCTCTTAAATTTTCTCCGTGTTATTGATTCATGGAAATCGCCTACAAACTCTGCTGCGGTGACGTTGTAAAGCTTCCATGTTTGGTGTACGGGGATGGAATGAACAAAACATGTACGAATTTCCGGATAATTTACCTCATCAAAATACGATAAATTGACCGAAAGTTTTTCATTAAACCAACCCATGATTGTTCCGTAATTTGTTTCGTGAATAAAGTTTCCCGTAAACGGGAGTTAATTGACAAGTTCAACAATATTTTACACAGTCGAGCAAGTAATAAACCTCGGACCTAACAACCAAGCGAGCATCCTGTAGTTTATGTGCTAGGTTTCTGAAAGGGGTTCTTGAAATACAAATACTACATAACCAACAATATTAAACCTAGTTTCGAGATTGTATTCGATAAAAAATACGTGTAATTATTAGGAGTCTGAACACCCCTTGCACTGCCTTAGGGTTCGATAATTAACAAAGCGGTAGACAAGCTTTGAGTTGTTCATCTTAATTGTAACGTAAATTGGAGAATTCATGAGAAATTCAGTACAGCAGAAGCCAAGTCTCTCGTCGCTCTGCTTCGCTTCCTGTCAGCGCGGCGCTGAGAAGCTTTCTCTTGAGACTGTTGCTGGTCCTACGTTGCTGGTGTTGACACTACACCACTGGTAGGTGTAGCAGTAGTGTAACCCTCCCTAGTGTAGGTGTAGCAGTAGTATAACTATTGCCTCTGACCTGCAGTAGTAGGGGCTGCTAGTCTAGAGGTAGCAACACACCAGGACTGCTACCTGTACTAAGTAACGTCAGTACCTGTAAATTGATGCAGTTACGTGAGGAAAGACAGCCTTCATGATGAGCAGCAAGGCTATTTTATTAAAGCATCTTCATTCGTAGGAAGGGACAAGTAATGTTGTAAATACCATCCCTAATTCATGATCATAGGACAGGTATGGCTAACATTCTTTCCCGTTTGATGATATTCTCACCACGACTATTTCTTGCTGCTGTCATTTATGTGGTCCCGTTTCATATGTCTTAAAACAATTATTCTTTGTGAAAACTTGTTATCAAAAACACGAAGGGTTTTGGAAATTGGAGCATTGAGCAATGCATTGTTTTGTTCAAACGTAATACGCACGTCATTGTTTACGGAGGGTGAAGTTCAGTGACGTAGTCACAATATCTTCACCACTTCATTGAAACAGACAGGTACTATTGAGCTCTCACTGTGGATCCGTTACTGCAACTCAACTGACACCTTTGCAGCTACGTAATGGTGTCGACAATTTCTGACATACTACATGGCCAGTGTGTCGGATATTACTGTTACATATATTGTTTCAAAGCCATTGTTTGAACAGAAGAGACTCAATGTTGATAGATACATCCCAGGTCTTTTGACACTTTGCACTTAGGCTATGATTGTGTGTTAAACATAAGTCAGCGATTATATGTCCGGCTGTCGCGACGAGTGCGAGACAGAAACAAGCTACAATCATGGTAGGTACTCATAGGTGGTACTTAATGAGGATCTGTTGCTTAATACGTACGATGCATACTGGATATCGCTTAGTGCAATTCACAACTGCTGCTTAATACGTACGATGCATACTGGATATCGCTTAGCGCAATGCACAACTGTTGCTTAATGCGTTCGACGCATACTGGATGCCGCATAACGTAAACGATTCTGCGTGATCCTCTGCATTCCAGACCGCGATCAAGGTACTACTTGAGCATTTCTTTTGATGAGTTCTTGCAGAGGCCGGAAGGCGGCGGGCGTAAATATCGCCGATTTTGGCACGATTGCTGCATGTTGCCTCCGCGCTGTGGGCGCGGACCACATCCTAGTCTGTAGGCACGCTCCAAAAACGCGCGCATAAGCTGCTAGCGCCCTCAATGTTGCTTGATAGGGAGCTGGAAAGGTCCTTGGAAATTCTGAGGAAGGCTGAGAGACATTTGGCTGATTTTCTTTCAAATAAATCATACTAATGCTGTGCACTTACTGTTGAACTTAAAATTGTCGATGAAATTATGATAATAGGACAGCGTACCACTAACTGAAGGCCACTCATAAGTTTACACCACTATCCTTTAATCCTTCCTGATACCGTTATCCCTCTTCATATGTGTATCCTGATTTCTCTTGAGTATTAAGAGTCCTCTTTCTATATGTACCTCCTTGCTTCTTCCTTGGCTAGCGGAGACTGAACGCGGGCTCTTTACGTTTATTTTATGAATGCACTTTCACGCCCTGGCCACTGAATATAATGCTGATTTTTACGTCCCGGCCACTCAACGTGATGCTGATTTTCTCAAGATAACAATTACGGAGTTAAATCTCTCAGTTGTGACGGGAACAGTATACAGATTAATACTGAAACTGGCTTACTCTTTGTAACGTGTAGAACAAAACAGGGTTTTTAGCCAAGGAGATAAGGATATTTCAGATGATGATGACCAATGTCACGAATCAAGTTTTAATTGTGTAATTCATACCATCAACCGTTACACCGTTTAATGTACATTTGCTATCACAAATGAATGTACAATTTAAATGGTGAAAACTTTATTCTTTCAATTGAATTAGGTATATTATAGGGCTTAAAATGTCAGCTGATCGTGCATTAATTGGATACACATTTAGAAATTCTGAAAAATAAAGTCTGACTGCAGAGAATGTGACACCTCATAAGGCATACTCAATTATTTAGGGTAATGTCTAATTTTACTGAATTTATTAAAAGTCTTCTAGACATGATTATCATGTTGATGGAAAATTTAGATTTAGTGAAAGCGTGTTTTTATAATTATCCTTAATAGTCGAGAGAGACATTTCTCTTTCTTTCGTTGTGCTCGTTGGTTTTGCTGTGGTTGTGAGGGAAGGATAATTTCCTGAAGATGCGTTGCAGTTCCTCGTCCACCACAACACAACTTCTTACTTTACATCAAGTCAAATATAGTCCGCAAAGCTCAACCATGAAGGTGGTAACAGGTAACGATACTTAAGGTAACGATACCTGAGGTAACGACACTTGAAGTAATAATCTTCAGGTAACAATGCGAGGTAGCAATACTTGAGGTAACAATGTGAAGTAACAATATCTGAGGTATTAGTGTGAGGTAACGATGTAAGGTACCAATACCAGAGGTAACAATATCTGAGGTAACAATGTTAGGTAACGATACCTGTGGATTTTTCCTTTAATTTATTTCGCGTAACATTCGTATCACACTGAGAGATTTACTCTAATTATGCATCATTGAAGTCATCAGTTCCACATTTTGGTTGCACATCGAAAAATTAGTAGAATGTCATCACTTTCGTTCCAGAAATTAGCAGGATATCATCACTATAATAAACAAAATTAGCAGGATATCATCACTTTAATACCAGAAATTAGCAGGTTATCATCACTTTAATACCAGAAATTAGCAGGTTATCATCACTTTAATACCAAAAATTAGCAGGTTATCATCATTGTACTATCAGAAATTAGCAGAACATGTCATATCATACCAGAGATTAGCAGGTTACCATCAATTTCACACCAGAAATGATACGGTACGGAAATTCTCTTGCTAAAGATGATGGAAAGGAAAGTTTTTACATCAATCGTACTCTTACACTCATGCAGATTTTTAACTTTCATTTTCTGTGTGGGATACAAAAAGATTCAAATCAGTTTTTGAAGGCACGGATTTCCGAATCTATCATATTTCGACGATGTTTATTTCCTCATATGTATTCTAAGAAGGTGAACTTGATATATTTGCCGATTATCTTTGGTACCGAGAATTAAAATATTTTAATACACATTCTGTATTTTTTTTCATCACAAGCAATTTGATGAAAGTTTTTGAAATGCTACTCTCAAATATCCACTCGAAGTTCTGTAATGAACTACAAATTTTAAAACCTTTATTTTTCAGAAATACAACAGTTCGCGTTGCATGAACATCAATTTACATACGATCATCATATAATATGCCTGTGTCTCTCTTTCCCGTCACATCAGGCTTCACAATTCATTGAAACCAAATTTAATCTTCCTGACTCATGTTAGTGCTCAATTGCCAGGTATTCTATTTGTGTTACCCTGTGGAACTCCATATCTCCCCTCCCTGCTTGCAGGCATCCAACTGCCTCTGGCAGAAAACCTCTTCGTGACCACCAACTCTGGCAAAGTGCAGGGCTTCTACGTCTACCTTTACGACAAGCCTGACCTCCGCTTTGACGAACGCCCTGTCAATCTGCCACTCGACCTGCAGCGCCATGTCATGAACGTGTCCGTGTTTCTGGGTATCCCTTACGCCCAGCCCCCTGTGCTGGAGGGGCGTTTTAAGGTGGGTCTCTCTGGTCCCTTAGAGTTTAAGTGGCTATCGTCCTTAGCGTTGAGGTGGGTCTTCCTGATTATTTATCATTAAGGTGGGTCTTCCTGGTTATTGAGCGTTAGGGTGGGTCTCGATGGTCCCTTAGCGTTAAGGGGGGTCTCACTGTTCCCTTAGTGTTAAGGTGGGTCTCCCTGTTCCCTTAGTGTTAAGGTGGGTGTCACTGGTCCCTTATTGTTACGGTGGGTCTCCCTGTTCTCTTAGTGTTAAGGTGGGTCTTTCTGGTCCCTTAGTGTTTCTCTATGGTGAATATTTCTGGAAATTTGAAGCAGAAAGTTTGAATTACAATACCTGATACTTATGTGGAATTAAAACAAGGTGTCTTTCAAAAAATTATCAACATAACTCCAAAAATGCTGAGTTTAAGTAATGGACAGCTCCATTAAAAGAGCGCGTATTTTTCTAAACAAAAACGAAGGTCTCTTAAATGATGTTTTCTAATCTACAAATTTCAATTAAACGCTAGTATATCCTGTATTTTTTCAATTGAAATAGTTTATTGGTTGTTTTTCTTGTAATTGGTGTTTAAAAGAGTACATCATTCATATGCCACCATATCAGAGAAGCACTCTAGCTAGAGTCCTACAGTACCTTTATTCCTGGTTCAATGTTACTCAGTACGATGCACTGTTCTAGGATATTAAAACTCTAGCAATTTTGAAGATAGATATGAACGGCAACTCATATTTTGGAATCACTAAGAATGTCTCCGTCTGTGATCTAAAACAGAAAAAAAGACACCAGGATCTGTTGCGCACAACCGTTTCAGAGCATCAAGGTCACGCGGTGCGGGCGGGCATAGAACTTGTTCTTGCTCGAGTCCGACATCTTTGTTACTGAGCCACTACAACTGTGGTAACCGACCTGGCGATGATGAATGGTTACAGTGTAGTGAAAAGTACTTTTTCTTGTACTGGATACTCACAGCGATTTGGATCATATCTGGACGATGTTATCTGTACATAACAACAGGGAAGAGACAGAATTACACATCTCTTGAAAATTCTTCCATTGGGTGCGGGTACACTGCTGAAACCTCTTCAGATACTTGCCTACACTCTTCCTTGGCGTTTATTCCCATTACAAGCCAGAGTTCTTTGTACTAAATGTTGGGTTATTATATAGTCCAACATATTATTGTGTTATCGAGTATATATTATAATTATTATACTCGTATTCACATAAATTTTGATTAAGTTGCAAAAGAGGAAATTCGGTCGCTCTCTCAGAACATATTTTTCTCATTTGGTCTTCGCTGTAAAGACAGAAATAATTTCCGTAATTTCTATCGTTATTTTTTGAAGTTCGCGTCTCAGAAGCCCTATTTGCCTAAATTAGTCGAACTTAGTTGATTTTTTGAGAATTATTTACAACTGTGTTATTTGTATCTCATTTGCTCGGTGTACTTATTGAGGCAACAAACCAGCTAGTATTACTATCACTTTTCTATAGCTTTTCTATAACTATCACTCTCCCATGGCTAGCCTTACTATTACACTGTTGTGACTAGCTTTATTATCACACTGTTATGGCTAGCATTGCTATTGCTTTATTATGGTTACATAACTATCAATTTATTATAGGTACCACCGCTATAACTTTATTTTGGCTGATTGAAGATAGCAGTTTTTACACAAATCAGCGCCGTAAAGGTGCACTGTGAGCAATGAGAACGTGATGGTGCATCAATAAGTAGGTCTCGTACTAGTAGTCTAGTATGTGGACATGTTTCTTTCTAAAAGGACGATCTATACAGGTCTTTCGAAAAGTCACAGTGCACTGATGTTTTTATCAACAGACTGTTTTAGTGAGGAATAAAAATGGTAAATAATAATGAGAACTGTTGACAACGCTGTTAGTGATCACCCCGTGCTTCACTACCAATAATGATCCTTCTCATGATATTTTGTTTCTATTAGGAACTGCATTGCGGTATGGAAGTGGTGTACCGAACACCATATATATACATACTTGTTACGTAGCAGGAGTAAGTACTTTTGATGATCAATACATGCCCAAAAGAGTTATCAAAAATAAAAGCAATCTGCAAGTCATATTGTTCGAACATTATACCTGTCATTCTTTACAGTTACAAGTGATTAATTTAATCCACGCTGAACATGACAAAATTTTGATAGCATGAAAGTCTCGTACATTTGCTCGTTAGCCAGTATTTGGCACTGGAAGTTCTTGTTAAAAGTGATGAAAATTGATAGCATAACTCAAATAAAAGTCCAAATTCCATACAAGCATAAAACTTCAAAAGAAATATGTAATTCAAATCGGTTTTCTGCTTTTAATCAATTTCATTGAAAGTGATTTAAGTGGTCGTTAATGAATGAGAAATAATCATTATTAGCCAGGGTATTTTGAGTAGGATTTGAGATATTTTTCATGATACGAGACGAAGTTGACATCAGATATGTGATGGAGAATAGATAAACTAGATTAAAGTTTACGAGACTGGACTAGCATTAAAAAGCAAGAAATATTCATTCGTTCTTTGTATTAGAATTCCTTAAAGCAGAGATGTCGCTGAAGTCTGATAGCACAGTGAAAATTCTTCCGAGTCATGCTTGGGGACTCAATGATCCGTTGCAATCATAAATTTACTGTAGTACTCTCCTATCCTACGAATTATGCCTCATTTTCCCCTTTACAAGAAACAAAAGTATTCACAAGTATTTTAGCTGTACTGAAGATGTCAGCGAATAAATTCTCTTCTCCTGTTCCTGCTGTCACCCAAGAGACCTGGAAAGTGTCAATCTCATCAAACAATATTTTGGGCTTTTGTAGAACCTGTCTTGCGTTCGTATACTACCTAAGGACTATCCCTATACTGATTTTAGCTATGCAAAAATTGTTAGGATTTAAATATCATGTGGTCGCAAAAATTAATGCCCTCGACGCATGAGGCTGTCGGTGAGCTCTTGAGGTAACAAGAGGAAGATGCGAGAGATTATCCGTTATTGAGTGTTCAGAGGGCGTGTTCAGGCTATCCGTTATTGAGTGTTCAGATGGCGTGTTCAGGCTATCCGTTATTGAGTGTTCAGAGGGCGTGTTCAGGCTATCCGTTATTGAGTGTTCAGAGCAGTGCCCGGACAGGAGCTGCAGGAAGCTGTGAAGCCTCAGGCTGCGCTCGTCTTCCTCCTTTAGGCGCAACTGCCGAGTTTTTGATGCCTGAAGTCGTCCCTGCATTTTCATGTGTTTTGGAGACTGCCTTGAAGTTGTCCGTCGTTATTAGGGTACTGGCCTTACTAAAATATAATGTGACAGCTTCAAAAATATGCCAGGGATTCAAGGAGGAAATGTAATCAAGATATATTTCACCTTTTAGTTTGAGTATACGTAGGACGCACAGCCTTGAACAAGATAGAGAAAAAGGTAACTTTAAGGAATAAAATAAAGTGCGTTAGCATGGCTGAAAGGAAAACTTCTCATCATTGCATTTTTTTACTTTCAAGCTTCTTCTGCAATTTACCATGACCTTTCCTTTCATTAAAGAAATAAATTTACGTCCTGCAGCGTGCAAAATATGTCTAGTCAGTATACATTATTCGAGTTGCAGAACACAATTTAAGTTCTGTCCACACAATTCCATTTGGCCTGACATACATTTGCGTACAAAAAATGTCTTGCACCTCCAAAAAAATTATTCAGCTCCATTCTTTCCTTCAAATTCTCACTCCCAATAGTTAACAGTTTTTGTAATGGAGGATTGAGAATGCAGTTAATCTACATTGACCCACAAGCGTTGTTCCTTTGCAAATATAAATGTTTTTCTTCCTTTTTTTACCAGTTTCCATGACACGATTTTAATTCATTGGAGATCTTATTTAATTTTTTTTTCTCATTTAAAGTATTTCGT